>CM052457.1:155487-188879 GCA_028533085.1 Varecia variegata | reverse complement strand
TGAGCATTTCACGTGGAGAGATTTGAACAAGGGGGCATCTCTACTGGTGCAGAGGAAGCCCCACACCCCAGGGCTCCTGGACACTTCCTGAATTTTGTGGACCCCACATGAGAGGTCATTTAAAGACATAGGGACAGCCCCGAAATGCCAGTGTGCCGTGCACTTTGCCCCCAGTTTTACCCACCAGGGACCACGTTGCATGGACAGCCTCCTACCCGTAGCTGTGGTGAGAAGCAGGTGTCCACGCTAGGACGATGGGGACAGGCAGATATGACACCTGGCGCTGGACCAGTGATGGCTACAGCAGCTTCATGGTCACATATACGCCGGGCAAGGGGAGGAGGGCGCCCTGCACCACGCAGAGCCACGTGAGGGAACGGCGTGGACCGGCACATGCCGTGGGAGGCAGGGTCTGCAGTAGCAAGACAGTGTGGTGGCCCCGGCTCCTGAGGAAGGACGACACGGGTGTCCTGTGGATCATGCACAGGTCGGCAGGGAACTGGAGCTGCCACTTGGGGACCAGCAGGAATCGTGCCACGTCCCCTTGCAAAGGAGGAGCATTTGGTGAGGGCGCCTTCTCCGTGGGAGCAGAGTGGGAAGACGTGAGATCGTGGCTGGGCCACCAGCAAAGCCCCTGTTTACATCCCAGACTGGAAGCGGGAGCAGGGAAGGGGGTTTCCGGCAGGTGGAGAGAGAGCAGCGTGGACGGGTCCACGTGGCCGAAGCTCTGTCACTCAAGCTCCCTGCACCCCCGCGAGGTGAGGAGTGACCCAGGCAAACCAATGCCCAGACCACGGCCACTTATCCCTTCCTCCCTTCTTCTCCGCAGCTTCCAACCTGCAGCCAACCAAAGCCAGAGACACTGGGGGCCCCGTGCACACAGCCCCTGAACGTCAGCCTGCAGCCAACCAAAGCCAGAGACGCGGGGGGGGCCCGTGCACACAGCCCCGAACGTCAGCCTGCAGCCAACCAAAGCCAGAGACGCGGGGGGCCCCCGTGCGCACAGCCCCAAACGTCAGCCTGCAGCCAACCAAAGCCAGAGATGTGGGGGGGCCCGTGCGCACAGCCCCGAACGTCAGCCTGCAGCCAACCAAAGCCAGAGATGTGGGGGGGCCCCGTGTGCACAGCCCCGAACGTCAGCCTGCAGCCACAGAGCAGGACGGAGAAGGTGACGCTGCCTCCAGAGGGGACCCAGACCCCAAGCAACACGTGGATGTCGAGCACCTGCTCTCCCCTCACTCGTTCATTATTAATTGATCAATTCATTGATTGATTAATGATGAAATACGGGTGAGAGAGTCTCGCCAGTGATGCATATGTAAAAAGCAAAACAAACAAACAAAACGATACGGGTGGAATATGTAAATAGAGAAGGCACAGAAGATTTTAGGGCAGTGAAAGAAACTCTGCACGATCCTATACATCGTACGTTTGTCCAAACCCAGAGAATGTGCAACACCACGCACAAACCCCTGGCTCGTCTCTTGTAACAAATCTCCTACGTTCGTGCAAGATGTGCATGAGAGCAGAAAAACGAGGAAGTATATGAGAACTCTGAATTTTCTGCTTTTTCTGTCTGCAAACATAAAACTGTTCTAAGAAAATTAAATATGCAAATGTTAAATGAAACAAAGTGATTTTCCTCTGGAGTATCTACGATCTGGCGGGGAGACAGAGACACCAGCCATCGCGATGTGGCGTGAGACCTGTCTAATGGCAACAGTCGAGGCTCACGGGCACAACGGGAACGCCTCAAGCCACCAAGGCAGGTGGGAAGAACGTCCCATAGGGGCGTCCCTGGAGAGGTGGCAGCACCATGTTTAAGAGGAGCTGTCAGGCCGGCACCTCGGAGGGAAGGGACGATGTCCAGCCAACATCTGACACCGTGGGCGCCATGGTGAGATGGCCTTCCCGAGAAGACAGGCGGGTGGCAACGGCCGAGCTCTCTCCGCAGCCCGTGTCCGCGTCCACGCCCGAAGGGGCTTCTCCCCACGCCTGCATATCTGAGGTTCTCCCCGCTGAGGAGCGCAGCGGAGCACCGCTGGCCGGGGCCGTAATTTGTACACCCCAGCGGCAGACTCGAGCCGCTGCGGATCAAATCGAGGAAGCGGCCTCAGACAAGAGGAGAAATGCTCCGAAGATCAGAGAGTCGTCTTCATCATTATAATAATATCGCACTCCTCACCTTCAAAGCGCTGCGCAGACGCTCACTGATCAATTAAACATGCTCTTATCTTTGCTGATTGGAGTCCTGCTATGCAGGTCAGAAAGGCAGGGCCACGCTCGGCTGGCAGGAGCAGCCTTTAAAGTCCATGCAGACGTGGGCATATTCTGAATTTCCCCGTGCAGAAGCCACGTCCACAGAGTAAACTCCAAGGAAGGAGATTCTGCACCACACTTTGTTGTTCTTTTATTGTTCTATTTTTTTTTCTTCCTTTTTGGATAAACGGAGATGATTTTTGGAGACGCACATTCCTACAACGGGGCTGGTGATCTGAGGGAGAGCGGGTTGCTTTTACTGTATTTATTTATCCTCAGTTTCATCTTCTTGCAGTGCTTTTGCAAAGCCACAGAATATTTCTTGCACTTTCTCCCGAGTCTTGGAGGCTTTGCACATGCCAGGCTACAGCTTCTTTTGACTGGGCTGGAGGCGGCCCCCTCCCGGGGGTGGCCGTACCACCTGGTACCTTCAGCTGTAGGAAGGAAAGTGTCAGGAACCCTCAGCCCCCTCCATTTAAAATGAAGACTTTAACATGAGGACACCAAGTCACAGACAGACAAAGCCACTGCTGTGTCACGTTCTATTTGACGTAAGGGTCCAGATATCTTCGTAGCGCAAAAAAAAAAAAAAAAAAAAAAAAGTGTCTTATTTGAAAGCACTGCGACTGTGGGTGCTACTTCTCCCAATGGAGACAAACTGATATGCACCTGCTACGCTGTTTTCACATAAGCTGGAAAAACGCTGGGTACGTACGGCAGAAATGACAACGTGGAATTTTTTTGTCACAAGCCCATCCTCCAGGAAACAGCCCATTTTGCCTGTCTGCACGTCTGAATCCCCGTGTGCATGAACACCCACCCGAAAGAGACTCATGTGGTGGAAACCGCTGTCCCACGTGTTGTCCTTTGAGCTTCCTCCTCCAATCTGGTCAACTTGCCTTTGTCCAAATAAGCCACACGTGTGGTAGCCCAAGCCCTTCACCCCAACTGTAGACATACACGGTGGCCTCAATCTCTACCCACCTGCCCACAGGGGGCTCTTTCTAAGAACATGATTTTACACCTGCTGTCTGAGCACCTGGCTGGGGAGATTTTGTGGATCTACCAATGGTGAAGTGACCAAGGTCTTTGCCATGTCTTTCTGGCCACTCCAGAGGACACGCGGAAACCTCCAGGTGATGTCCCTTTCTTTTCTGGACACAAGTAGAGTCAATGTGAAAATGCAAAGGAAACTTTGGAGAAATGGACCGTAGCCAGGCGCAAAGGACAGAAGGATGGCTGGGGAAGGGTGTAGTAGAATGAGGCAGTTTCTCTCTATTTTGTTTTGTGATTGTTGTTCTAGTTCTCTTCTTGTTTCTTGTGCATTTTTTTTAATAAGGCTTAATCTCAAGACCAATTCAAAACCAGCAACCTTCCACGTGCCCCCTTAGAAGCTCAAATCTTCTGAAAGAAGTACCTGTGGCTCGGGTCTCCTCGGTGGGTCCATGACTCCAGGTTTTCCAAAAGTCCTGCAAGACAACGGAGGAGCCAGAACAGTTGTAGCACCCAAGTCAGGGGTTCCTCGGAGGGGCAATGCAAGAATCCCATTTTATCATGGATATATGGCGGCTCAGTAGAAGACATGCTCTTGATGCCCCAAGCTGGAGCCATTGTGATTCTGAGCGAGTTCTTTATGAAACTTTAGAGGTCTCTGGGCAGATCTGGGGCTCCAAGCTTCCTCTCACTCTGTCCAGACTTGACCGCTGTGTTCTCAATTTCACCCTCTGGATGGAGGTGGGAGAGGGTTGGGCCTTTGCCATTTGAACAGCTGGACACTGTGCACCTTCGACTCTGGGTGTTAAATGCCTGATAGCCTCTCTGATGGTTGAAAGTCCGAACTTTCAAGAGCTGAACTCTCCAAAGTCTTCCATGAACATCACCCAAGGTTGAAGCCCTTGGGGAGTCAGGGTGGGGATGACAAAAACAGCCCTAACTCTTGTCTAGAGAGTACAAGGATGTCATTTTTGGGTGCCAGACACATCGTGAACAGTTGTGGAGATTGCCACCTTTCATCCTCTGTCTTGGTCTGGGCTCCCCTAGAAGCACACCCTGAGATGAGGAGTTGAGTGTGAGCTTCTGGAAAGACCAGGAGGACAATTAAATCAAGGGGAGGCGATAAGCAGTCATCACTGTGACAGTGGGGACAACCATGCCTCAGTCTTGCTGGAGATCCAGGGAGATGATGCAAGACATGCCTCAGAGTTGGTTCAACCAAAGAGTGAGAAAGCACCAGTAGATACCTACATGTCTTCTCTATCACTGGTCAGACTTTCCTCCAGACATGTTAGCTCCACAGAAGGGTCACCCAACCAGCAAGGGCTGAACAAACCATAGAAAGTTCTCAGGAGGAGAGCCGTGGGTGTTCACAATAAGAACCTTTCAGAAACTTTGGAGAGTTGAGTGCACTTCAGGGAATATATGTGCAGTGTTCTGACAAGGTCTGCAGTATCCTCACCACCACCCTATAAGCCACGAGCCACCATTACCTCTATTTAATTTCCCCTACTTCCCAGATTTAATTGTGCTTCCATGCAAATTTGGTGGAGGGAACAGCCCTTCCAATGTAATAATAATTCACCCTGGCGTGATCAATGACTGTGACTTTCTTTTTATCGAGTGTTAAATGTGGATGAGGAGTCTAAGTTATCTAAGATTTGCATAACCATGTAGTTATCTGTCTGATAACTGGGATGCGGGTAGGTTTGGAGTATGGCTGTTCAAAATTCACTCTCAAACAGAGTTGAGAGAATTCCAAGTGTGGGCACCAGAAGGAAACCAAGAACCCCTGGATGTTAGAATAAGCTTCTCTGTTGAGGAGAGAAGTGCCAAAATCATAAAAGTGGTTCCCATGAATAATCACAAAGAGAGCACACTGGGGTACCCACTGGTGTGGGAACAGACAGGACTAGCACATGCATCCACACCTGGTCACTCTCCCTCCCAAAGGAGAGAAGATTTGGCTGGTTTCAAACTTTGTAAGACGGGAACCATGCAGTGTGCAGCCCTCTGTTATCAGCTCAGTTTGTGAGATTCATGCACACTCTTGCATGCAGCAGTGGTTCTTTTATTCTCTTTGCTTCATAATATTCTACACGTGGATATACCATGATTTGTTTATCAGTTCTATTGTTGACATTGTGTTGATCGTTTTGGGCTGTTAAAATTATACTGCTGTGAACCTTCTTGCACGTGTTTTGGGCACACCTGTGCACGTTCTTCTCCTAGGTCCACATCTAGAAGCAGAATTGCTGGGGCACAGACATGCCTGTGCTCCACCTTAGTGCATACAGCCACGTGGTTTTCCAGAATGTTCACACCAATTACGCTCCCTTCTGCTGCGTGGGAGAGTTCCAGTTGTTCCGGAACTTGCCAACACACGGTACTATTGGCCATTTTCATTTTAGCCATTCGGGTGGGAGGTTGATAATTTGGCGTTTAACCTGTTTTTCCCTGTTTATGACCAATGCTCGCTTTTGAAGGAGAGAACACGGCACATCCCTGACAAAATCAAGACCCATTGCCCTACCTAATTCCCAACTCAATGACTTTTCCACGCCACCCACAAAGCCATCACCTGAGAGGTAGCGTCAGCAACGCTGGCAGCCCACACGTCGCTGCCTCTGTGTCACACATGCTGTGGTTATTCATTCTCACAGTGGGCATGATTTTAGGCACGGCCCCGCACAGCCATCAGAACAAAACAGCACACAGTTCACAAGCACCAAGGCCACCATGCCGTGGGTTGGAGGGACACAGATTAAAACTGTGACAGATCTTCCTCGGTCTGTATTCTTTTTCTTTCTTTTCCCAAATATCCTCTTTCCTCTTTAGCTGCAAAAAAAAAATCTCTGCCGAGCTAGAGGTGGGCAGAACTGCAAATGCCCCGGCTGCAGCCCTCCTGGCGTTTGCTATTCCCCAAGACGGGGCCAGGAGCAGAGTGACAGCTAAACAGGAAGGGTGGCTCCGTTTCCCTTAGGACTCCCGGCCTCACCAGTGGGGCAGTAATGGGTCAAGCGGTGGCCTCCCCCAAAAAGGTGTGCTCAAACCGTAAGCCCCAGTCCTTTCGAATGTGGCCTTATTTGAAAATGGGATATTGTCAGGAATCATTAAGATGTAAGTGAAGATGACGCCATATTGGATTAGGGCGGACCCTAGGTCCAATCACCGATGTCCCCATGAAAAGATGACAAGGCCCATGAAAACACACACAGGTACGAGGCCCCCATGGAGACGGAGGCAGGGATTGGAGTGATGCGTCAGCAATGCATGGAACTCCCGGAGCCCCAGAGGAAGGAGAAAGACATGGAATGGGGTCTCCCTCTAAGTGTCCGGAAGGAGCCAAGCCTGCAGACTTGGACTGCAGACTCCCGGCCTCCAGAACCGGGAGAGGATCGATTTCTGCTGTTTGCAGTCCCCGGAGACTCATAGGGAGGCCTTGAGCCTGGGCGTGGCGATGTCTCGAGGTGCCGGTGCCAGGAGCAGGGAACGGGGCCGCCCGTTGGTGAGGCCCCAGCCCGGCCGCTTCCTCGCCCGTAGGCTGTTGCAAAAAAGCGGGGGCCAAGTCCGCAGGGTTGTCAAAAGCTCCTCCGGGCTAGTGCGGCAGCTACAAAGCACGCAGCCCGCCGCCTGCTCTCATCACCGCGCGGCGCGGGGCCTGTGATGTCGGCGGGAGCCCCTGCCACGCGGCCCCGGCCGCGCACCGCGCTCGCGTTATGAATAAAAACATGACATTAGTTTTATGGCAGAAGAACAACCCCTAGGACACTTGTAACTTATAATTATGATTTCTAAGCTGTTCGACTTGTCAGTACCAAGAAATTCACAGCAGAGACTTCCCGCGGTTTATGGGCTCAGACAGTCCGCGCGCTGCGGAAAATTAACCACGAGTCTCTCCTCTGTATTCTGATTTATTAACTGCCCCGCGGAGCAGAAGCGAGGGAAATGGACTCCCGGCCACGGAGTTCCCGGCGTGGTGGCCGGGAGGGCGTCGGGGACACAGGGAGTGGCGTGCCCCAAAGGGCAGAAACCGGCGTGGGTGAAGCTGCCTTACCCCAGGGCCACGGCCACCACCGTCTGCAGGGAGCCCCTCCCCCTTCCTGAGGCAAAAATCATTTCAGACACAAAACGCAGAGGTGAGACACACAGTCATTTGGCGAACACGCACCAGCCGGCCACACCCCTGATCTCAGGTGTCCCCTGAGAGCCCCCCAGTCTGCCTGTCCTTGGAAACAGGAACGTCATCAAGTCTGGGCTCTGGTGACATGACTCTGCTCACCTAGAGCCTGCCCTGCACACCTGTGCTTTCCGGATGCGAGTCACCCCGTGTTCGAGGTCTCTCTCAGTTTCTCCACTGTAGGATTGCCGAGAAGGCTGGGTGGTCGGCACGCAGTAGGGCATCAGATGCAAATGCCCAAGATCTGGCGCCTCTGATGGCACCGTCTAGCCCACACCTGTGCCCCAGGTACAGCGTTCACCGCGGGTGAGCCCGGCTCTGCTACTCACCACCGACTGGCCTCAGCCCCTCACTCACCACCTCCACCAGCTTCGCCCCTGAAATAGTAGCCCGGGACCCAGGAGGGAAAGAGAATCGGAGAGACCAGGTGTCCCAGCAGGGGTGTGACCCTGCACGGCCGTCTCCTAATCACCAGCAGGTGGAAGCCACCACAGATCGATGTTCTAGGTTGGCTGGGCGATGCCATGCCAATGTTCTTCTGCAGAAGAGTGGCTTTGTCACCTCAGCTTCTGTGAACCATGAATGAATTGCCCTGAAAGAGTGACTGAGGTTTCCCAGAGCACCGTCCGGGCAGCCAGGCATGGGCTCACTCAGTCAGTCAACAAGCATTCCCTGCAGACCTACACGGGGTGTTTCAGACAAGCCCAGGTAGGATCAGAAACACCACTGTGGCCTCCAAGTAGCCGGGCAGGTGGGAAAACAAGGTGCCGTCAGGGCTGAAAGGAATCTTAGCTTCTGTGGACGGGTGACTTCCCAGGTGACAGATACACTGAGTACCTGGTAACTGGTAAACAGGCCTGGGAGGCAGGTGCCACCGTCGTCACCCTACAAGGACGCAGAGTGAGGACGCAAAGAGATGGGACGTGCTTGGGCAGGGTGAGCCCGTGAGAGACAGAGCCCCCGTCCGAACTCACCTGGGGACGTGAGCCGCCCGCGCTGGACATCCTCCACCCGACTCTCCAAGGACTTTCAGCTCTGGCTTGCGAGGTGCAAGGGACCCGGCACCCCACAGTGCAGACAGCACAGAGGGTGGCATTTGGGGGTGCAGCTGTGTGTCCATTTTGTCCTGCCTAACCCGCGCCGCACACAAACTCCTACACATTAAAAAGGAAAAAAAAAAAAAAAAGATTTGGATAGCATCTTAGCAAGAGCTTTAAATAAACACTTCTAAGTCATGGACTTCAAACTTTAAAAAAAAAACCAGAAAACAAAACTCCTGTGCATGTTCCCCTACAAATGACTATCTGTGCTGTCAGGGGAACTTAACCCGTGCATGACACCAACCTAAAATGCACCGGACTGGCTCGTGTGAGGGTCCTCATGTTTTACTCTTTCTCTTCAAGAGAACCCCCAAATAACATAAAATCTTTACCTCCCCCCAAAAACCGGAACCCACCCTGCCAACTCCGTACAACGGATGCTGTTTTAAGTTAACTCCCGGAATAAGAGAGCAGTCCCGGGAACAGCCGCAGAGGCTGAGTGATGGACGGCCCATCCCCCAAGGAACGTTTGTGTGTTAAATGAGCCATGTGTCCCGCCAGCCCCAGGGAGTCCCCACACAGCCCCTCTGCAGGTGGGATGAAATATCTTCAGCCCGGGAGGGGCGGATGCTCGGCCCCTCCTGCATCCCACCTGCCTCCAGGCCAGAAGCAACGAGGATGCTTTTATTTTGAATATGCTGCTGTTGTCAGTTGGATGCAAACGAGACCCCGCCCCGGAGTTGGCCTAATTTACCTACTTTTCTTGGATATATTTCCCCAGCCCAAGGGCAGCATCTCCACAGAGGAGTGCAAGGTGCAAGTTCTGTGGTCCTGGCATTCGAGGCTAAGTTTCAAAGGGATGCAGGGGACAGACACCTGGACGCAAACCTGGCAGGGCACAGGTCTTCCTGACAAAGGTGTCAGACGGGATTCTGCAAAAAGTCACAATGAAGGTCTCCAGCAGGGTGTCTACACCCCTTGTTGGACGTCCCTGGAATATCTGTGAACCCGTTAGTGGCAGAGACCCGGCCCTCAGTGTGTCCCTGGCTGTAGGCATGCAGTGCCATCTATTTTATGTTTGGTATTTATGTGCACTTTGAGTGCAGGATGAGTGCTCGGGGCCTACGATGCTAAACACACAAGTGGGCGTCCAGGAAAAGTGGGTCCCTCTGACCTCGCCTCCCTGCCTGCTGGCCCCAGAGAGCCCCTCCCCGGGGACAGCCCTGTCGACAATCTCTCGGTGACCGTCCACGATACGCGCTATATTTTCAAGCACAATCATAGATGCGTTTGCTTCCTGTGGCTGCAGTAACAAATGACCACAAACCTAGGGGATTAGAAATTTATGCTGTCCCAGTCCCGGAGCCCAGGAGTGTGAGACGCAGGTGTCTCGGGGCCGCGCTCCCTCCGCAGGCTCCAGGGGAGGCTCCTTCCTGCCTCTTCCAGCTCCTGGGGGCTCCAGGCGTCCCTGGGCTTGTGGCCGTGTCACTCCAGTCTCTGCCTCCGTCTCCACGTGGCTTCTCCTCTGCATCTGTGTCTCCTCTGCTGTCTCTTACGAGGACACCTGCCCTTGGGTTTGGGATCCATCTAATGCACAATGATCTCATCTCGAGATCCTTCACTAACTATAACCACACAGACCCTACTTCCCAATAAAGCCGTTTTTATGGTCTCTAGTGATTATGAAGTGGATTTACCTTTTGGGGGGACAGGGCGCAGCCCACTGGAGCATACATGCTTTCGTTTCGTAAGCACAAAAGGCAGCCCACCACACACTCTCTTCCGAATTATGCTTTTTACCAGAGGCAATATTTAATCTCCCTGCACACCGCAGAACCTAACAGTTCTGAAAAAAACCCTAAGGACACGGTCTCTATCCCCATGTAGATTTTTTAAAAACTCACATTAGGACTACATGAATGCTATTCTAAAGATCTTAAAATGGAAATGCAAAATGTGCCCTGTGGACTTCGACAAGCTCAAGCAAAGGCTCGTGCCGAGGACGTGGCCGGAGCTCTCCGCACTCGCCCGAGGAAGGGGGCACCAGGCAGCTGCACGATGTTAGCTGATGTCACACGGCTGGTCATGACCAAGCTTGGAGGAAGAAAAAGCAGACGGAAATTTTACCTGTCCTTCCTCCCAGTCACTCATGCATATGCACATTGCATGTGCATGTGTATGTGTGCCTGTATGTGCATGCATGTGTGTGCACATGTGTGCATGCTCACCCGTGACGTTACATGCATACCAGAAGCAATCCAGCAAAGAGCAAATCTAGGTGTGTTTCCTCCCAGCCAATGTGCGTGTGTACATGTCTGTGCACACGTGTGTCTGTGCACGCACTCACGATAGCTCTTGCACGGCAAAAGCAAGAATGCAGCCAACAGGAAATCCACATGTGCTTCCTCCCTGGCATGCATGTGTCCACACACTATGTGTACAAGTATGTGTGTGAATGTACGAGTGTGCATGTGTGTTGTGTACATATGCATGCATGTATATACCCGCTGTGTGTGCGTGAACGAGTGTGAGTGTTATGTGTATATGCATGTATGTGTTTATATATGTACATGTGTGTGTGTTCATATGCATACATGAGATTATATACCCACCGGGAGCAAAAGACCCCACCAGCTGGCAGCCCCCAGCCCACAGACAAGGACACACGGACAAAGCAAGACCCACAGCCACCCCGACGTCTGCACTGCCTGACACATGACCCCCCGGGATCCTCCTGTTCTCCCAAGAGGACAAGGTCAAACGCCACGTCCTCCTGAGCTAGGAGCATCATCTGCGTGGAGCTCGCAGCCGGCTAACGAACGCCTCCCTGACATTCATTTTCACAACAGAGCACACCCGAACGGTCCCTGCTCTGATCCCTGCCTAATTCAATCTCCCTACGGATCCCACACGGGCGCAGCCCCCGACAGAACCCTCCGTCACTTTCCATGACGGTGGGAGCCGCCGCCCTGAATCAATTTGCCACTGCAAGGTCCCCGGGAGGGAGAGGAGATCACATGTTCTGGCCGCCTCCCACCGTCTGCCCCCGACTGTCCGTGGGGTACCGTTTCCGACCTGCCTGTCTTCTCCCCGCCCTTCTTTTCCTCCCACCCTCCCCGGCAACAGACGCCTTGTGGGGTTTTTTGTTTGCTTGTTTTATTTTGTTGTTTTATTTTTAAATCACGTTACACTTTCAGAGCACAGCAGTGCTAGTGTTGGTTTTCCTTATGAATGTTACCGAATAAAACCCACATTCGAGAAAATGCTTTACATGCTACCTCGGGAGACCCGAGATGGGTCCAGATGGCTGCCTCTCGCGGATGCCGTCTGCTGGTTGCGTGGAGAGGTGGACAGGCCAGCCGGGGACCGTAGCGGGGGCTGGCCGAGCGGGTCCACCCTCACCTCCCGGGTTTGAAACCCGCACACCCGTGCAGCCCTAGAGAGGGGCGTCCTGCAGAAGCCACAGATCCCATCTGGCGCCTCCAACGTTGGGATGCCACGCGAGGTTTTTAATAGATGGGAATTGGGTTAAGGAGCCGTCCAGGAAGGCTGAGCTGGTGGAGCGCTCTGGTGAGGTGTGTAATTAAATGGTGCACAGGGCCGGGCTGGGTGGGAACCAGAATTCTCCTCTGCTGAACAGCAAGCGCCAAACGGACCCAGGAAATACAGCAGAGGTTGTATTTGCTCGTTGATTTTTCTGTTGTGTTTCTGCCTAATTAAAACAAAAAAGAAAGAAAAAGATAGCTTTCCTGTCTAGCTGCCCTGAACACCATGGTCAGAGAATAATGATTTCCTAATACAAGACCCGTGCACCTCTCTCTGTCTCTCTCTCTCCTCCCAGAGCAGGATCTACTGAAGGTTTTGCCTCAAAGGTACAGCTCAGATAAAACACATGCTCTTCTCCTACCCCCTAGCTATGGTCTGAGTGTTTGTCTCCCCACAAAATTCCTATGTCAAAATCCTCATCTCCAAGGTGATGGTGTTAGGAGGTGGGGTCTTTAGGAGGAGGTGATGAGGTCATGAGAGTGAAGCCTCATGGGTAGGATTAGTGTCCTTATAAAGGGACCCCAGAGAGCTCCCTGGCCCCTTCCACCATGTGAGGACCACCATGTGAGGAAGATTTCTGGGACCAGATTGCCAGGCTAAAAAGGGGTAGAATGTGGTTTTAGCATGAGCTGATTTTTGTCAAAACTGGCGAGTGCATCAGAATTTTGTGCTGAATCAGCTACTTGCTTGGGGGGATCTCACAATGTACTTGGCAGATTTAACAAAATAGGAGCGTGATGCTAGATCTCACCAAAGCAAGCTCAGAGCCATGCTACAAATAGTCTGTGGACCAGGGCTGGGTGGGGACTTTTTGTCAAGAACTCACAACACACCAAGCACAGATATCAACATGGAGCTCTTAGAAATTTGACATGGCCACAAACACCCAATTTCATATCTGTCAGAGCTAATGAAAAATTGGAGCTTGTGTTTTGCCTTTGCTTTGTTTATTTTTCTAATAATTTCTTTCCATTTTATTTTTTTAAAAAACCATTGTCCCATGAGAGATTAGAAAAAGAGCACATTGATTCTTATCAATTATTGGAATGGCCCTGGTTTGAGGACAGAACTTCCCCGGGTGTTTGCAGAAGCACAAAATCAAAGACTGTGGGAAATAAGTTTGCCCCATTGTATATCTCAGGTGTATCTTAACCCCATCTTGATAAATCACATCCTCTAGGAGGTCCACAAGCCCTTCCTTCATCAGGGACTTGACACATCTCTTCAATGAAATTCCAGCTTTCTTAGAGGAAACACACAAATAGACCCCTTTGGGGAGATTGCTTTGGGGCCAAGAAGGCCAGCAGGAGATGCTACACCTGAAATAGGCTCATCTTGATGCATTTTGCAGAGTCTACAGTGTGGCAAAGAGCAGTAGGCAGCATGTGACCACCAGAGACAAAGTATTTCTTTAGGATGCAGTTGGCACCCTCTGCTCCCAGAGGTCTCAGAGCAGAGAGCAGCCACTAAAGGGATACTGAATTTGTGACCTGAAATACTCCCTAGTGGGTGATCAGAGACCCAAATTGCCCCCCTACCACAGAGAGCAAGGCTGCCTCGCAGAATTCCCTGCTCCAAGACCACCTTGAGTCCAGACTGCATGAAAGAAAGATCATCCTCTCTTTGAGGAAGTTCTCTAAGATGAGCACATCCTGGGAGTCTTCTTCTCAAAGAGTCTCCAAACATTTTCCTGGAAAGCTGTCTCAACAATATAGAAATCCCACCCCTGGGGACATTTCTAGACATTGCATCTTTTATCTGTTTGCCTGGTAAGAGAGATGGATGACCAGGGAAAACGTTCTTCCCAACCATGGGCAGATGCTAATAGCAGCTAATGGGTTCACCACCAGCCAGCGTGATCTTTCAGAGAGGACCAAGTTTGAGAGAACCTGTGTGTTCTCTGTGAATTCTCCCCCATTGAGAAGGAGGAGGCTTCTGAGACTCAGGTCAACTACATTTCCAGCTACTCGTCCGGCCAACCTCTTCCCTGGTCCCACTGCTCATCCAGGGTTCACAGTGTTCCTGGCCGCATGGCTTGTGGTTCTGTAGGGTGACATGGATTCTACGTGCCCAGCTGTTTCCCCTACAATATTCCCTTTGTAAACTAAAAACAAAATCCTAAGCTCCACCTGCTGACAGAATGGACCCCTCATGGCCAAGAGGACCCCAGAAAAACCTTAAAACTGAGTTCCCAGCCATGAAGGGAAGGGAGGTTGGACACACCTCATTATACCCCCTTCCTTTTGGAGTTTAGCTACAACCACTGACCGGCATTAATGCAAAAACAGAGATCATAAGACTGACAAAACAGACTCTTTGTGACAATAAGCCACTAAATTATTAAGAGGTCCTAAGAACATGCAGGGCAAAGGTTAAATCACACCTGCAGGTCATCAATTTACTTAACAGAGCACTTCAGTCCTCTAGTCTGTCTTGTCTCTGATGAACAAACTTCTTAACTTAAAACATTCCAAGCCTTTAGACAAAACTTTATTTCTTTAACCAATTATAAATCAAAGAGTCTTTAAACCCACCTATAACCTGTAAGCTCCTCCACTTCAAGATGTCCTGTCTTTTCAGGACAAAACAATATATACCTTCCATGTATTGATTAGCGATGTTATGGCAATCCCTGCCTCCCCAACATGTATAAAACCAAACTATAACCCGACTGCCTCAGGACCACTTGCTCAAGACTTCTTGGGCATAGCTTCCCGGGCCATGGTCACCCATATTGGCTCAGAATAAACCCCAAAATTATTTTACATAGTTTGGGTTTTTTTCCCCATTACTACGATTAACCCATAAAGCCCCCTCTGAGCAAGATATTATCATCTCTGCGGGTGGAGACTCTGACACTGAGCAAAGTTGACCTCTTTCCCAGATTTCTCATGGCTCTGAAGTCGCAGATTGGGGGTGATGTTGAGCTGGTGAGTTTCTGCTCCCTACTAGTGCTTGACATATGCTACTCTGTTCAAAAACTCTATGTGAGGGGCCTTGTGGATCCCACCGCACACACAAGGAAACAAGTGTTCTTGAAATCCCCAGTGAATCCACACCACCTTGGGTGTAAGCAACAGAGTTGGAATTCTAAGCCACAAGGCCTCATGCACACCGTGAACCGCTGGTTACCAACCATGCACCCAAACCTGGGTAGCGGCTGCGTCAGACGAAGCCTCCATGTACTCATGGTTGGGTATTTCTGCAACACCATTGCCAATGGCCACACACCCCGTATTCCTGGAGGTGTGTTGATCCAGAGGGAAACACACTTCCTTGTGCCTCCAGCACTGTGTCTCCCATTCCAAGGTTCCAGGCAGCTTCCTTAAGTGTTGGTGTCCTCCCAGCCAGTGTGTCCAAACTCTGGGGTGCTCAGGAATCTTCTGGGGATCTTGGTCATGCAGACTCGAATTCCTCAGTTCTTGTCAGGGCTGAAGATGGTGAGGCTCCAACCATCTCCCAGGGACGCTGATGCTACGGGTGTGGGGACCATTAGCAAGGGTCTAACCCAGTGTGTCTCCAACTTGGCCATGTATTCAAATCACCTGGTGAACTTTTAAAGACCACCTTCACAGGTGGATGCATGCGTAGCTATGGGAATGACTCTCACCTGGCCACTGCCCTCTCCCCAGTGCCCACAGCTTCTGCTGATGAGACGTGACTTAGCAGCCACTTAGTGCAATTCTCTGAGCCTCATCACCTCTGTGATCACCAGGGCCCCCTCCACTGCGAGGATGGCAGGAGGGCGACTCGTTAGCCTTCATTACGGGTGTCTGCTGAGACGAGATGCCGAGTCCCATCGAGGTGAGAGGTTCCCATCAGCACAAGGGCCGCCTGGATCCTGACATGCACCTCGTTACCCACCTGCTGTGACAGGCACTTCAGATCCAACATGCATCACCATGCCGACACAGGGGCTACATCCAAAGGGACCTGAAATATGCAAAAGAGACATTCCCAGCGTACTTGAGAGGAAAGGTCTGCCCACGGCGCCATATGCTTTACACGACAACGTGGACCTAGAGAGATACCGAGACGACAGGGAGGAAGGTGACACGCTGTGATGTTGCTGTCTGTCCTCCACTCACCTGCCTCCATAGTGGCCCTGCCAGGTGATCATCCTACCATAATTACGGGTTGTTAGCATGATGGCTGTGAGCTCTGTTGAAGCCAAAGCTCACACTCAGATGGGACTTCCCCGAGAGAGTGGTGGGTGACTTTGTAGGGACCGCAGTAAAAACTTGGCAGTGGGGAAGTGGCCCTGGGTGAAAGTGTGGTGATTCGTGATGGTGATACCCTGAGAAGAGCTTCTGGTTGACCCCTGGGTTGGGGTGGAGATCTCGCCTTTGCCTGGGAGAACTTTCTCTCTCTCTCTCCATCTTTCTCTGTTTTTCTCTCTCTCTCCCCCTCCCCCTTCCCCTCTCTCCTTTTCTTGCCCTGTTTTCAGACTTATAATTAGTCAAAAACTTCTAATGGCATTTATTTAGCCTCCAGTGTGAGCCAAAAACCTAAAACAACTGGTATACCCGCCAGGCTCATCAAAGCCAAGATATGCACGTTGGGGTTATACATTTTTCTTTTAATGATTTGATAACAATTTATGGATTGAGATTCAAAAGAATGACAACAATAAAAATCTATTGTAGAATCCTTGTTAATTATAGAAAAAGTGCTTCATAAATATTGAAATATGTTCTTATCCGCTAATGCCCTGATTTTCTAGACTTGGACACACACGGAAAGCAATTATTTGGTGATTAATCTATTTTTTAAACTTTCTGTTCATTAGTCTTTTGATGAAAGTTTATCTAAGCAAAGATCACACAGAGTTGATGCACAAGGAAAATGCAATATAGATCATCCCATGAATAGAACAAGAAGACAAGGAAATCATTTCACAATGTTGACTCACTAAGACCATATCTTTATGGGACAGGTGAAAAACCATTTATTTTTACCCATTTTGGCCATTTTCATCATCAATCAGTAGAGATCTCTACAGCTGGGATGGGGATAAAGTTACCTCATTACCTTTCTTTAAAAAAAAATTAAACTGTGTGTAATACATAAAGAAGAGTGTTATAGGTTCAGTGGTGGCCTCCCAAAAATATATTGACCTCCTAACCCCCAGAACTTGGGAAAGTGATCTTATTTGGAAATAGGGTCTTTACAGATGTAGTCAAGTTAAAATGTCTGTGTCACCCCAAAATTCCTGTATTGAAATTCTCACCCCAAGGTGATCGTATTAGGAGGTGGGGCCTTTGGAAGGTTATGAGGTCATGAGAGTAGAGCTCCATGCATGGAATTAGTGTCCTTATATAATAAAAGGGACACCAGAGAGCTCCTCACCCCTTCTACCATGTGAGGACACAGCAAGAAGGCGCCATCTATGAACCAGGAAGTGAGTCCCCACCAGACACAGCCTCTGCCACGCCGGGATCTTGGACTTGCAGCCTCCAGAGCTGTGAGCAATGAATATCTGCTGTTTATAAGCCACCCAGTCTGTGGTGTTTTGTTACAGCAAACTGGATGGACTAAGACAGCTGGGAAGGAGGCACATGAAGATAGAAGTGTTAGGCTCTACACATGGAGTTTATACTTCTGCTCTTAGAACTTCATCACCCCATTTTGTTTATCCCAGCAGCATATATAAAAGCTGTCTCTCACATGATAGCAACAGATGGTAGCTGAGTTTGAGAATTGCCCAGATTGGTCAAAGTTAGTTACCGATTACTGCTACCAGACTCCCTTCGGTGGCCACTAGAAATGTGACTCTGGGTATGATGGGCTGAACTGTGTCCCCCCAAATTCATACATTGGAGCCCTGACCCCCAGGACACTGTATTTTGAGATGGGTCTTTAAAGAGGTGATTACAATAAAGTGAGGTCACTAGGGAGGGCCCTGATCCAACAGGACTGGTGTCCTTATAAGCAGAGGAGATGAGGACACAGACACGCACAGAGGGCCGACCCCGTGAGGACACAGGGAGAAGGCGGCGTCTACACACCCAGGAGAGAGGCCTCAGGAGGAACCAGCCCTGAGACCCCTGGATCTGGGACTTCCAGCCTCCAGGATGGGAGAGAATAAATGTCTGTGGTTTGAGATTCCCAGTCTGTGGGAGTTTCCCACGTCAGCCCTAGGAGAGTTATACTCTGGTCATGGACTGGTCACCATACAAGGGTATGATGCATTTTGTGATCATGAAGTCAATATACAAGCATCTTTGGGATGCCCACTCCAGTGTGTGTCAGGGGCTAAATTAGGGTCCACTGGTATACAGGCAAAGAGACTACACAAGAAGGTTCCTGTTCTCTTGGAAGATTCACACTCTAGACAGTGAGAGGAAGCAATAAAGTCAAAGGTAAATCACAAATGAAGCAACGGTTTATGGCAGGGGCCATGATGCAATCAGACAGGGGCAGTCGTGAGACACAGCTGGAAATCTTAGGATGGGGGTGGTCAGGGACATTATATGAGGTCCCTGCAGTTTTTGCAACAAATTGTGGGTGGCCTAAAACAACAGAATTTCATCCTCTTCCAGTCCCGGAGCCCAGGAGTGTGAGACGCAGGTGTCTCGGGGCCGCGCTCCCTCCACAGGCTCCAGGGGAGGCTCCTTCCTGCCTCTTCCAGCTCCTGGGGGCTCCAGGCGTCCCTGGGCTTATAGCTGCATCACTCCAGTCTCTCTCTGTCATGTTTTTTGTGCTAAATTTCCCTGTGCCTCTCCCTTACAAGGTCCCTATGACTGCATTTAGGACCCATCCTGATAACCCAAGATAATCTCCCCATCTCAATAACCCTAACTTATCCCATTGGCCAAACCGCTGGTACCATGGGAGGTTACATTTGGTTGCAGGGATTAGGATGTGGACATCTCTTTTGTGGAGAAGGTGGGGAGGTAATATTCAGGTCAACACAGGAGCCTCACAAGGTCAGGATCTCTTGAGCCAACACCAGAAGGACGAAAGGGGCCAGCCATGCAGAAGCTGGACAGGGGCATTGAGGGAGAGACACCGTGGAGAGAAGCCATGGAGGATGCAAAGAGCTCGGTGAGTCAGGAAGACAAACAAAGGGGCAGCAGTTCAAATGCACAGCGAGGGGGGACTTGCAAGTTCACGGTGGCCCCTCCAGCTGGGCACTGGGTTGCGGAGGAACCATCCTGGATTCTAGCCCATGTCCCTGGGGAGACACAGAAGGATTTAAAGATTGAGGTCAACTATGTAATTTGACCTAAGAGAACATGGTGGCCACATGGAGAAGGATGCCAGAAATTCAGGAACAGAAGCAAGAGGACCTGTTGAGAAGCTATCGTCTTGGTTTGGACATGGGAGTGCTGAGGCTTGGATGGAGGCAGAGAAGAAGAGGAGGAAAGACAGACATGGACCTCCCATGACACCCGCAGATGCAGCCTCTGCCGGAGAACGTCTGCATGGACGTCCTACAGACTCAGATCCCAGCTGTCTGGTCCTGCCTGGTTCTATATTCATGTCGGTCGAGAGCATCTGTGACCCACAGGGAAACCACCAGGACGCTTCGTAGTTGAGGTGACAAGGCTCGCATCTGTGGAGGGTGCATGAGATAAACCCAGGAGGAATACACCCTGGAATCTGGACCAAGGAACGTATTGCAGCAATGTTGTGACGTGGCCCCAGCATGGTGGAGATTTTGGTTTTACTCAGGTTAATGTCATTTGCTGAGTCACACCAGGAAAAGATATAGCCACATCAGCATCATGGCTCTGAGGTCGCTGTGAAGATTCTAGAAGACAGCAGCAACATTTCCAAACATACCTTGAGTGGGAACCACATCAGCCTCACCCTGCAAGATCCCCACGGTCCACAGAAACACCAAGGTCATCTCCATGAGTTGGGCAAAGAGAAGTGGCCAAACCCTGCCCTTGTATGTGTGTGTCTGCCACATTTGCTTAGATATAGGCTGAGTATTAATGTCACCAAGTGATGTCTAAAGAATGAAAGAATGAATCTCCATAATTTTCATATGCATAAGAAAGACATCTTATGATATGCTAATGATGAGGGTAGGATCCTTAATGAGTATTACAATTAAGGACAAATAATTAAATGCTCACCTTTTTTGGAGTCTTTGAACATCAGCCTCAAAGTAATCTGGGCTGACAAAGTATGGCAGAGAGGAGAGACAAAGATGTCACTGCACCTGGAATTCTGGCATCAAGGACTATTTTATTCGGTTCTGCGGTTGGTCCATCTCTTCACTGATGTGGTCAACTTGGATGTGTGAGTGGGAAATCCCAGGTGGGTTTCCGTACTCGGATTGGTCTTTGATATGGTAACACCAGGGGGGAAGGAAGGGTCAAGAGTGCTGAGGTCAGCATTCTGTGCAGGTTCTAGCTGGTGGGACCTCCTGACCTCATCACCCCTGACAGCAGGGAAGGAGGGGTCCAGTGTGCTGAGGTCAGCGTCCTGTGCAGGTTCTAGCAGGTGGGACCTCCTGACTTCATCACCCCTCACAGCAGGGAAGGAGGGGTCAAGAGTGCTGAGGTCACAGTCCTGTGCAGGTTCTAGCTGGTGGGACCTCCTGACCTCATCAACCTTGACAGCAGGGAAGGAGGGGTCAAGAGTGCTGAGGTCAGCATCCTGTGCAGATTCTAGAGGGCGGGACCTCCTGAGGTCAGCGTCCTGTGCACCCTGATCCGGCTACAATCTCATCCTGCAGGTTGCTGGAATAACAGAAAATCCAATTCCCAGGGGACAGTGTGGGTCTCTTGCCTGGGTCTCTGCCCCAGGTCCCTGCCCTGATTTCCCCAGGTGTGGGAACCAAGGTGAGGCATGTCCTGGCTCCCAGCATCCCTGAGGCCAACCACACATGTGCAAGTCTTCAACCTGTGGGCCCCTGGCTTTGGGGGTCACAGAACATTTTTAAGGTGTGTCCTCCCCACCTCTGAGACTGTCACCTGCTCCTGAGACCTGGCACTGAGCTGGAACCTGCATCAGGGGAGGGGGTAAGAGAGGTCACAGGGCAGCGGCTGGGGGCAGAGGTCATGTCTAAGTTTGCAGGATGCAGATCAAGGAAACTGGCCACATCTGAGGGTCACTCGGTGGGGCTTGGAGTCAGAGGTCACAGCTGGGGACGGGACAGGAACAGAGTTAGACATCGTGTTTGGAGGTGTCAGAAGGAGGATGGGGAAAAGGTCACATCTGGGGGTTACAGGGTGGCTGTTAAGGATAAAGGTTCTGTCTGGAAGTCAGGGAGCGAGAATAGAGGTCAGAGGTGACTTCCGGGGTCACAGTGGGATTGGGGTCGGAGGTCACATCATGGAGGGTCATAGGGTGGTTGTCAAGGTCATGCATTGAAGTCGGGGAGTGGGAATGGATCAGGAGTCATGACCAGAGGTTGTTGGGAAGACATAGAGGTCAAGGATAGAGGTTACTTTGGGACAGTCACAGGTTGGAGATTGGGGTCAGAGGTCATGGCCAGAGGTCACAGGGCAGAGACAAAGTCCAGAAACAGAGGTCACTTCTGGGGTCACAGTGTAGGGGTTAGAGTCAGTGGTCACATCTGGGTCACAATGTGTAAGTCAGGGTCCACGGTCACACTTGGGGGTCACAAGGTGTAGGTCAAGGTCAGAGGTCACTCTAGGACCCCACCTGGAGCCCATCGTGGGCCATGCAGGAGCAGCCCCCGCCCCGTGTCCAGGCGTGGTCAGAACCCAGCCACCCTCCCCTGCCCAGGACGCCCGACAGAAGCAGGAGGCCCCAGGAAGGGGAGTCTCTGTCCTCCGGCCTCTGGGTGTGAGCCCAGGGCTGCCACCAGTGAGGGCCACCCTGTCCCCGCCCCACACTCGGGAAACGGAGGGGCGGCCTCTCCTCCGAGCCCCCACCGCCCTTGGCCAGGGGCAGCAAAGACCCTGGGATTCCGTTCCCTAAACCCTGAGAGTGGCCACCAAGGTGACGTCAACCGGGGCAGAGGGTGTCTAAGACGGTCACAGCTTTCATCTGTCTCCTGGCGAACGAGCTTCTCCAAGCCGCTGCTCCACCCTGAGGTCAGGACGGGCCCATCCACTAATATCTGCTAATACGTCCCTGGCACTGTGCCCACCCCGGGGGCTCCCGTGGGTCCCACCGCCCTGGCCTGTCCCCACCTGGTGCCACAGGGCCGCAGGACAGGTCTCCGGGACTCCAAACGCATCTCCCATCTCTGCTGCTGTTTTAGCACAATCACAGCTGCTTTTGAGCGTGCTGCTCTGTAGGGAAAGAAAAACAGCCGATGTCTACCCGGGGAGGACACATGGAATAGAATGTAGACCTGGACAGCCCCTCCTGGGCAGCGTATCAGGCGGGTGGGACAGCGAGCGGGTCCCCTGGCCCCGAGGGCAGCCGCTCCGGCTGGCGGCGAGGGAAGAAAACTCTCCATCCTGGCGAGCTGGGGTCTCCCGCGTGCTCCCGGCCCGAGGAGAGCTAATTGCCGGCAGGTTTACGGTGCATCTAATGCAAGCGGACGTCGCCGTGAGCTCTGACCCCACCAGGCTGCCGCGGTGCCCGGACGCGTGGCGGCGGCGGGTTATTTAGTACGTGCGAGGTGCCCGCGCGTCTCCTCTTCCCTCCATGTGAAAACAGTTAACCGCAGGGCACGTCCCGCCCCTCCACTCTGCGAAACGGTGAAATTAAGTTTTCTAGGGCACCGCCCAGGGTCGGCGGCGCATTACCCTGGAAACAGAGTCCTCATTGATTCGGAAGAAAGCGCTCGTCCGTGTGTAACAATGATCGCCTTTTAGGAGGTTTGCAAAACAAATCTGACACCCCATTAAAAGCCAAATGATTTTTTTTCCCTCTCTTGCCGCACAAGAAAAAGAAAACTTTTAAAACATACAAGGCTATTAATAAATAATGGGCCGTTTTTTTTTTTTTTAATATAGGGACGGCTGACATCAAAGCGAAGCCCGTAAACTGTATCGAAGAAACAGGCTGTGCGCCTTCATCTCGAGCCTGTGAGGGTCTCGGTTTTATTAGTCGCACTAAAGACATTTTATTGAATGTCACGTTGTAATTTGATTTTAAAAGGGATGGGGGTGGGGAATGACATTTTCTTGGGTTCGTAGCACGGCAGAAAAACAGTGTCTTCGCCGTAGACGCTAAATTGTCACGCAGAGAAATGTTACCCCGGAGAGCTTCGTGCGCCAGGAAAAGTGGCATTTCCAACGTATGCGGACACCTTCCTTCTCCCATCTTCTGCTATGGTGGCTGTGTTAAAAAAGAGAGAGAGAATTTTTGTATTGCAGACAGAAAATCCAGTAGAAGTGAGATGTAGAAGAATAGACACGCCTGATTTCGGGATTTGTTTTAGTCGACATCATTTCTGCAGGGGCTAAGGTTTTTGCATCTTGCAAGATTGCCCCGTCAGATAATCACCCGCCAAAACGGGGAACTCGAAACAGAAACGTTGGCCTCTCTGTGTCCCGAGAAGTGGGCAGCCTGGGACTGGTCCGCACAGAGGAGGAAACCTGTGTCTCGAACCCGGTGGGCGTTTTCCTCCTTCCGAACTTTCTTCCACGCAGATGTTAAGTTCCTTGCCCTGACTCTAGAGCTACAGTAAATACTTGTTTATTCTTTAGCCGGATTCGTGGAGTTGCTGGGACTACAATGAGCCGCCTCTGCAAGGTGTTTGCCGCAGCAGGAAACCAAGACCAGAGAGGGGCACAAAGCCGAAACCAGCAGACCCACGAAAGCGATCACTGATTTCGCTCGGGTCTGCCGAAAACCGATAACTGCCTGCCCCCCAGTGCACTCCTTTTCCTCAGGAGAAACCTCCAAAAATGCCGCGCCAGGAATAGCTTCACGGTGCTGCTCCTTTTACCAAGTATTTGGATGCTTTTGCATAGGTTTTGTTGTTTCAGTTTTGTTGCCTCTCCGAAAAATGAAAACAAACTCTCCCCCTGCATTTACCCCCAGGGAATTCTCTGCTCCTGCAGATGACCATGCCATGCATCTCTGCGATAGCGGACCGATGGCTTCCTCAGTCACTTCCCACTCAATAGAGAGTTAATGCCGTTTCACTGGGTCCATGTCACCTGCTGGGCTAGGAACAGCTGGACCCTTTATACTCATGACGACACTCCACTCGTCCCGGGTCTTCAAAAGGTTTGTAGCAGCAGCAGCAGCTCACGATGCCCTAAACTTTCCGTTAATGCTGAAAAACAGGTTCAGGAGTTTGGGGAGGAGGAAGGAAGGGTGAACAGGTGGAGCAGAGGGGATTTCTAGGGCAGTGGAACTGCCCTGTATGATGCCACAGTGGTGGCACATTTGTCCAAACCCACAGGACGTGCAACACCAAGAGCGAGCCCCAGTGGAATGTCCAGCTCTTAGATAATAACAATGTATCCATTCTGGTTCATCAAGTGTAACAATGTAGCACACATAACGCAAGATGTTAATAATAGTGGAAACTGTTGGGTAGGATGGGTAGGGGGAGGTGTATGGGAATTCTGTCTCTACTTTCTACTCAACTTTTTTGTAGACTTAAATCTGCTCTAAAATATAAAATCGGGAGACTGAGGCAGGAGGATCGCTTGAGGCCAGGAGTTCGAGGCCAGACTGGGCAACATAGCAAGACCCCATCTCTATAAAAAAATTTAAAAATTACCCTTGCACGGTGGCATCTGTACTCCTAGCTACTCAAGAGGCTGAGGCAGGAGGATCCCTTGAGTCAAGGAGTTGGAGGCTGCAGTGAGCTATGATGACACCACTGTACTCCAGCCTGGGTGACAGAGTGAGACCCTGTCTCTCAAAAAAAAAAAAAAAAATGCTATTAATTTTTGAAAAAAGAAACAGGTTTAAAGGACTTTCTGGCCTTTTCTATTTTCTTCCTTTTTAATAACAGTTACACCTCAAACACAGCCTCGGGGAGAGAGGGTGCAAGAGGAATCCCAGGAACGTCCATTTGTGGGCTTGTCACGGAACACTCTGAACTCCGGGTGCCACACAGGCTCCGGCGGCTCAAGTTCAGGGTCCAGCTTGGATGACTGATTCCAAAAATGGGCTGGTTCTGCATACATCGCTTGAGGTCCACGTTGTTTTTTTAAAAGCTAGCAAACGCACATCCGTCTGTCCTGGAGGTAAGAAACATTCACAGTCAGGGCAGAGTCCCGACGGCAGGATTTCTGGCTCAACATGGCCTGATCGGTGGTCCTTTGGAACCATCTCAATCAGCCCCAAGAATAATATCGTAGCAGCTGAACTTAAAAAAAAACCCCCACAGAATGGGAGAAAATACTTGCAAGTCATATATTCGATGAGGATTTAATATTCAGATATATAAACAACTGCTATCACTCGGCAACAAAAAGTCAAACAACCCTGTTTAAAAATGGGCAAAGGATTTGAAGAGATATTTCTCCAAAGAAGGTATACCAGTGGCCAAAAACTGCATGAAAAGATGCCCAATATTGCATCTTTATGGAGGGGAATGCAAATCAAAACCACGAGACGCCACTTCACACCTGCTAGGATACCCATAACTTTCAAAAAAAAATAAGAATGTAGTGAATAGTGCAGTCACGAGGGAAAATAGTTTGATAGTTCCCCAACAAGTTAAACGTAGAATTGTTTAAGGCTTAGCAATTTCACTCCTGGGTGTATACCCAAAAGAATTTAAAATAGAAACTCAACCAGATATGTGCACAGCCATGTTCATAGTGGCACTATTCACAGTAGCCCAAAGTTGGAAACAACCCACATACCCATAAGCAGTTGGATGGATAAATAGAATGTGGTGCATCTACCCACTGGAATATTATACAGCCATGAAAAGGAATGAGGCTCTGGCACCTGCCAAAACGTGGATGAACCTTGAAGACATCATGCCCAGTGAAAGAAGACAGACCCAAAAGGCCACATATCACACGATTCCACTTAAATGAAATGTCCAGAACAGGCAAATCCACAGAGACAGACAGAAATCAGATTAGAGCTTTCCAGGAGCTGGGGGCAGGTGAGGGCCGGGGAGTGACTCCTTAATCAAAATAGACTTTCTGTTTGCACTGCCACAAATGTTTTAGAAATAGTAGTGACGGTTGCACAACACTGTGAGTGTAACCAATGCCACTGAATCATACCCTCCAAAATGGTTAAAATGGCAAAATTCATGTTATCAGTATTTTACCACAATTCTAAAATAGGGTTTTGCAAAAAAAAAAAAAAAATGCCTAGTTTGGAGAGTGAGCTTGGGGCTCGAAAGAGCAGCAAAGCTGATCTGTTTCAAATAAGCCAAAAATTCCAGGAAAACCCGTGAACAAGAGTTGCAGGGGCCTGTCTTCATGTCCGGGGGTGGACGGTGAAAATGCGGTTTGAGGGTTAAAAACTTCGGGGCTGTGGGCCATGGCCGCGCTCCTGTGGGCTGGCCACGCCATGTGAGACGGGTCCCATCTGAGCACTAACAAAAGCCGCGTCGGGCAGTGCGGGAGGACCCGGAGCTCCAAGAGGGACGGCCTCACAAAAGGGCGCCAGGAACAGCTGCCCCTCCTTCCACAGCCCTTTCCTTCTGCCCAGGGATGGCTGGGGAGGTGGGGGAGGCTCCGCACTGCTCAGGTGTCCAAGCAACAGGAAGGAGAAAGGCTGTTTTGTTTGCAGATCGTTTCACTGCCCCACGGGGAAAAGGTGTGGGCACAGTGAAAAGTGCCTCCCCCGTTTTAACAAACAATGAACCCAGGGGTCCCCAAGTCCCTCTGAAGCATCCATCAAACACCCTTTAGACCAGAGGTGGACGCAGGTTTTGAGCAGAGGCTCCGATTCTCCATCCTTTCATCTTTGTGGGCCACACAGTCTGCGCCGGGAGGACGCGGCTCTGCCCTTGTCTCGGGGAAACAGCCACAGACACTGTGTCAGTGAATGGGCGTGGCTGTGTTCCAATAAAACTTTATTGACAATAACAGGCAGGGGGCCGGATTGGCGTTGTGAGCAACACCTACAGGGCACAACGCACCTGCGGCTGCGTGATGCCCCCCCCTCGCCCCCCGCGGACCACTCTGAAATTCTGCTTCCCACCTTCAACCAACCTTCTTCACCTCTGCAATCCCCCAGCCCTCCGTACTGAATCCACTGTCTTCTCAGAGCAGGATTTGGGAGAGTATTTATTAACCTATTAATAAAAATATAAAAGCAATAATATATTATAATATATTAATATCATATTATATTATTATATTATATAATATATAATTATATATAAATAATAAATCACTAAAAATAAAAATATATTAATTTATTAATAAAATATACAATAATTAATAATATAGTAATATATTAATAAAGTATAGTTTATATTATAAAATATAAATTAAATATTTATTTTAATATTTAATTAAATATTAAATATACATTAAATATTTAATACATCAATATTTATATATTGAATATATAAATATATACTTATATATTGAATATATAAATATTTAGTATATAAATATATATACTTATATTGAATATATAAATATTTAGTATATATATTTAATACAAAAACAAAAATTATATTTTCATACTTCAAATATAATTATTAATAAATATAAAATTATTTTTATTAATGAAAAATTAAAAATTATTAATAAAAATATTCCTCTGTATTCTATTTTATAAAAACAGAATGTGCACCATTCAGATTTACATACATACATATATATATGTATATATGTGTGTGCCTGTTTCCCCCTGAACAAACTAATCACTTTTTCTTTCCTTCTTTTCCTTTCCTGACTCGGAAGGACCTCATTTATTTAATTTGTTATTTTAAAGACATCAAATCTGGGCGTTCCTGTATCACCATAGCAACATAGACAATCACGTTATGTTCTGTCTCAGTGTTTTGGGCTAAAAATACCACGGCTGCCCTATTTGATGTTGAGATCCAGGCAATGTCAATATTGATGCATTTCTGGGACAGCATCTCGGGGGCCCTCGCGGAGGCTGGTTGACTTCAGACACTGACACGCAAACAAAAAATCTCACCGTGAACTTAGACTCCGTAACTACAGAGGTCATAACTATTATTTGCATTCTGATGACGATGTCAGTGCCCAGATGCCAGTGAGGCTGTTCTTACCGAAGTGTCTCTGACTTACAATTTTCTCAAAGAGCAAACTCGGGAGGACAGATGCCACCTCTTAAGTGGGTGTCTGTGTCCAGGACACGGTGAGTCCTCAGATTTGAACAATCTGTCCCAGTCAGCACCCTTTTGCCTGGTTCTGATTGCTTTTTATTTATTTATTTTTTGAGACAGGATCTCACTCTGTCACCCGGGCTGGAGTGCAGTGGCATCATCCTAGCTCACAGCAACCTCAAACTCCTGGGCTCACACGATCCTCCTGTCTCAGCCTCCCAAGTAGCTGGGACTACAGGTGTGCACTGCGATGCCTGGCTAATTTTTCTATTTTTTGCAGAGACAGGGTCTTGCTATGTAGCCCAGGCTGGTCTCGAACTCCTAACCTCGAGCGATCCTCCCGCCTCAGCCTCCCAGAGTGCTGGGATTACAGGCGTGAGCCACTGCACCCAGCTCCCGATTGCTTTTTTGATACAGTCATTCTATAATAATGGCTAGAAACCTGCCTGACACCAGTATTCTTTCTTGAAAACATCTGCTCAATCATATGGTATCCCTGCCTTTGCTGGGTCCCCCAAAGCAAGATGGCGTAAAGGATTTCTAAATCAGTAATCAAGAACAGCGAGCGTAACTCAAGGAGAGGTGGCCACTGCGGTGGGCGTGAGCAGGTGCTTCCGGAGAACAGCCCCTCTGCCTGGCCGAGCGATGGTTCCGGCACTCCCGGCCCCATGTCCCATCAGCAGGTCACCATTCCTCTATGCATTCGTCTGCTCGAGCTGCCACAACAAAGGAACACTGTTCAAGACCAGGCTGCTTAAACAACAGACATTTATTGCTCTCAGCTCTGGAGGCTGGAAGTCCAAGATCCCGGCGTGGCAGAGGCTGTGTCTGGTGGGGACTCACTTCCTGGTTCATAGATGGCCCCTTCTCACTGTGTCCTCACGATTCCGGAAATCAGAAATCCAAAATGGGTCTATCTGGGCTAAAAATCAAGGTGTCAGGCAACCTCATACCAAACTCCATGACAACGCAGAACATCACCAGTGTTGTTCTAGAGAAAACACCTCTCCGTGGTTACGTAGCCATTTTTAAAGACACTTGCTTTACAAGCAACACAAATTGACCCTGTATCTTCGTATGCTAGAAATACTTAATATTGAGATAGGAGAAACAAAATAGCCCACAAATTCCCAGGTGTCGCCATGACCCCATGTTTCCAATGGTAATGTGGAAAGTGACCCTTGATTTTCCAGAATGATTCTTTCTGGGTTTAAAAGGAAAACTGGGTCCCTCAAGCAATTGCTGGCGGGAATGTAGAATTGGTTGGCTGCTCTTGAAAACAGTGTGGCAGTTTCTTAAAAATAAAATAAATAGTAAAGTAAAATAAAATAAAAATAAAAAAGAACTTGCAACAACCATATGATCTAGCAGTTCCATGCAGGAGGACTGGTCCACAGAAATGAAGATTTGTGGCTGGGCGCGGTGGCTCACGCCTGTAATCCTAGCACTCTGGGAGGCTGAGGCAGGAGGATTGCTTGAGCTCAGGAGTTCAAGACCAGCCTGAGCAGGAGTGAGACCCCATCTCTACTAAAAAATAGAAAGAAATTATCTGACCAACTAAAAATACATATAGAAAAAATGAGCCGGGCATGGTGGCGCATGCCTGTAGTCCCAGCTACTCGGGAGGCTGAGGCAGGAGGATCACTTGAGCCCAGGAGTTTGAGGTTGCTGTGAGCTAGGCTGATGCCACTGCACTCTAGCTCTGGCAACAGAGCAACACTCTGTCTCAAAAAAAAAAAAAAAGAAATGAAGATTTGTGCTCACACAAAAGCCTATGCACACATGTTTATACAGGTTGAGAATCCCTTATTTGAAACACTTGGGACCAGAAGCATTTCAAAGTTTGGATTTTTTTAAATTGGAGAATATTTGCATTATACTTACTGGTTGCACATTCCTAATCTGAACATCTCAAATCCCCTTTTTATATATATACTTGGTTCATAATCTACCTAACTTTGTGGCAGGCAGCTAGATTGGTTGGCGACACAAGTAACTCTGGTGGTAACTCAGGAGCAGGTCCGGAAGATTGATAAAAAGAGGAAGAGAACATGTCCCCAGGCTCAGGTGACGCCCTGTGCCACCTTGGGACTCTGCAGACAGTCCCCGCCACCAACAGGCTCTCGCCAAACGTGCCCCCTAAACCTTAAACTTTCCAGCCTCTGGGAATGTGAGAAATAAGTTTTGTTTCATATAAATTACTCAGTTTTACATATTCCATTATGAGCAACAGAAAAGAGACTGAGACCTCAATTACCTGGGACTCCCAATGTCACCTTTCTTAAGCACCAGGTATATCATCCAAGTGGATTATATAATTAATCCAGGGCAGAATGAGCAGATGAGACCATGAGGAAGAGGAGATGTCTGTGCACCTCAGAGTCCTCCACAGAAACAGACTTAGTAGGAGACAGATAGAAGATTGATAGATAGATAGATTGGTATATAGATGATAGATAAATATATAGATAGATAATCCACAGAGAGTAATGACAACAGTAAATGAATATATGATACATAGATAGGTAGATAATAGATATGATACTAATAGACAGGTAGATGAACGGATAGATACCTAGATAGATGATCAATGGATTTATTATGAGGAATTGGTTCACATAATTATGAAGGCTGAGAAGTCCCACAATCTGTGCCAGCAAACTAGAGCCCCAGGAGAGGCCGGAGTGTGAGCTCCAGTCCAAAGACAAGACGTGATGAGATACAATGTCCCAGCCCAAGCCGTGAAGAAGACAAAGTTGGCGAATTCCTCCTTTCTCTGCTTTATTGTCTCCCAGTCCCCAACTGATAGAATGACGCCCGCCCACAATGCGCTGAGCCACCTTCCTCTCTGATGCTGCGGATTCAAATGCTGACCTCACCTAGAAGCTTCCTCACAGACACGCCCAGAAACAGTGTCTAACCTGCTCACCCCCCTGGCTGGTCACGTGGACCTATGCAATAAGCTGTGATAACGTCTGCACACCTGCCGGACAGGACATCCTCTCCTCCCACCTCCTCCAGGTCCTGCAGGAGAACGGGAGTCTCTTTCTTTGATTTCTTGTTAACACCACGTGGGCTGGGGCCATGGACGTTGTGTCTAACGCACGCCACCCTCCTGCAAGCCCTGGAGTCCTCGGCTGTGTCTTGTGTGTCTCAGGCGTCTTCCAGGGTGTGGTTATGCGGCCCCTCATCCGTGTCCTGGGTTTAACACATCACCCCGTCAGTGACGTCCTGAGCCCTGCGCTGGGACAGGGAAACACCTCGGGCAGGATTAACGAGGAAACGGTTTTATGAGGACTATTTGCTGCTGCACAGCTATGGGGACAAATACGAAATTAAGCCCATGAGCTCTGCTTCCTTCTTTATTCCTGTGCACCCAATAGACTCTTTGTTTTGCAAAACACATTGGCAGTCCCTTGACTCGTGGATAATGGGCTTCTCCAGTCTGTTACAAGGATTAAATTATTGCTAATCGATGGAGCCCCTGGTAGCAATGCAGAATGCGTAATGCGAGAATGGGTGGGCAACCCCTCCCCCAACACCCACACAGCCTTGGACTTCATCTGTTCATTTTAAGGTGGCGAATCTCCCATTTATTTCAGGCTATGTAGGAAGGTGGCACAGTGACGCAGGGTTCGCGCTCAGAGTGGAGTCCAGTTTCAGGGGCAAGTCCCACTAGGAGCTTTGGTTCCTAGTGGACCCCCGTCACTGCCACTGCCCCAGTTTCCCTGTGGCTGGGGAGGGTGCTTTCTGAAGCCCGTGGTACCCCCAAGATTTTTCCTCTTTTAACACCCCATGCGGTTTGCTCGGCAAACATCAACAGAGCCTGCTGGTAGCAGATCCTTGCCCATGAGCCCAGGGACACACATGAGGACTCCACATGCGTGTTGACCTCAGAGGCAGCTCCTGAGAGAGATGGGTGGTCCACCTGTGTGGAGAGAGGTCCATCAATGAGGGTGTCTTTGTGGGGGCTCCACATGGCTCTGAAACGTAAATGTGAGCTTGCCCAGCCTCAGGCAGGGGTGGGGGGCACGTCCACAAATGTAGACTTTCAGACAGCGAAGCTGGTTCTGCAGGAAAAGCATCCCAGTGGCTGTCACAGCTGGGGCAGAGACCTGCAGGTGGGAGTGAGGTTGAGGCACTCAGGGCAGCAGAGCCCCAGAAAGGACAACAGATATGGGGGACCAGGAAGGTAGAGAGAAAGAAGACTCAGCATCAGGGCCTGCCATGGTCTTGGGTCTCAGCCCTGGTGCCTCGGCGAGGCGTCCTGGGATTTACTGGGCAGATCCTGGACGTCCAGAACCAGGAACAGGGCTGAAGTCCGGCCACGAGGCTCCCCCAAAGACGCAGGTGGCAGGACCAGGGGACCCGACGTCAGCTGTGAGAAGGGTCTTGGGACTGGAGGAGGGATGGAATTACCCTCAGTCTTCCCCTGCAACTGGGGATTAGGGGAAAATGTCTGTTGAAGGACACAAAGTGTCGGTTAGACTGGAGGAATAAGTTCAAGAGAACAAATGTGCAACATGGTGACTGCAGTGAGCAACAATGTATCATGTGTGTTCTCACCACAAGTAAACGATATGGCTGTGAGGTAGGGCCCCTCTCAGTCAGCTCCATTTAGCCACGTCCACAAGGGATACATGTTTCCAAACACCATGTAGAAATATTGCATCCTAAATACGTGCAATTTCTATTTGTTGATTGAAAGAATAAATGAATAAGAAGGCTTCAAGGAAGAAGACAATAAAACACTCTGCCCAGTGTGACTTGGTTTATCTCCACCAGAGAATTAAATGAGAAGGATCCCAATGTGCCTCTTCCCCACACACACATCCCAAACCAGTGTTCCCTGAGTGCCCTGGTGTAGGGACGACAGGAGGAAGAAGCTCCCAAAAGTCAACGAGGCCTGAGGATTAAAATTAAATGAGTCCGGGCGCGGTGGCTCACGCCTATAATCCTAGCACTCTGGGAGGCCAACGCGGGAGGATTGCTTGAGGTCAGGAGTTCAAGACCAGCCTGAGCAAGAGCCAGACCCCGTCTCTACTAAAAATAGAAAGGAATTATATGGACAGCAAAAAATATATATAGAAAAAATTAGCTGGGCATGGTGGTGCATGCCTGCAGTCCCAGCTACTCGGGAGGCTGAGGCAGGAGGATGGCTTGAGCCTAGGAGTTTGAGGTTGCTGTGAGCTAGGCTGATGCCACGGCACTCTAGCCCGGGCACCAGAGTGAGACTCTGTCTCAACAACAA
>CM052457.1:101950-146472 GCA_028533085.1 Varecia variegata | reverse complement strand
GGGTCTCGCTCTTGCTCAGGCTGGTCTCGAACTCCTGACCTCGAGCGATCCTCCCGCCTCGGCCTCCCAGAGTGCTAGGATGACAGGCGTGAGCCACCGCGCCCGGCCTGAAGGTCTTTTTGATTTGTGTAAAGAATATCAGATGATACAAACCAGAGACGTCCAAAGGAATCTACCTTTCAGCTCCACAAAAAGGTAGGAAGTTTTCTCTTACTACTTCTTTGGAAGAACAAAACATTGCTTTTTTTCCTCTCTCTCTTGGAGAGATGTATCCCGATCAGGTGTCAGGAAAGAAAATTGCCTAATATGGAAAGCTCTAACCCTGTCTGGGCAATAGAGTTAACCATGGAACTTTAGTGAGCACCAGCTGCGTGGCCAGTTAGGAAAAAAAATGACAGAGAGGACAGCTTCTCCCTGGGCAGGCCCAGGAAACGAAGGCAAAAAGAAAAGAACATGCAGATGTATCTTCGAGGTAGACAAGCCCGACACTGTGCTCTCCACAAACCCACACCCAGCACCTGCAAAGCACATCGCCTCAAACCCAACTGACTTTCTCAGGTGCACATCGTGGACCCTGAACGCTTTGGCTATGTCCTTTCAAGCAATGACTCTCCTATTCCAGGCCAGTGGCCATGACAAGTTGCTATTTGGTGCTTGCACAATTGGGGGGCCTCCGGGGGTGGAGGAGGGGGGAAAGAAAAGCTAAAAAGACTGCCAACCACTATAAAACACCCTCTCCAAGCTCTCCGGCTCTCCACCAAGCCTTGCCCCTTTGCAACCAGAAACAGCTCACCCACCAAACTCACAGCCTGGCACCGTCAGGCTGCAAGACCTCACTTCCGCCGTGTCTGGGACAATCTCCACGCCCACTGTTTCGGCGACGGCCCCGTGTGGCCAGGCACCTGCAGCACGCAGGACAAGGTAATGCCCTCACACCTGGGGCGCTGATAGGTCAAGAGTGCACGGCTAATGTCTTTTTTTTTTTTTTAAATCTATAGTATTTACAATATTGCACTTTCCTGCGCCTCATTGCATTTCACTAAAGGTAACGCTGCGTGAATATTATACCTTAAAACCACGTGTCCGTCTCTTATGCAAGTCATTTGCGTCTGAATTCTGTAAAACAGCAAAAAAAAAAAAAAGTCAATTCAGGCATCAAATATTGGAAAAGTTATAAAGTCGCCTGTTCTATGGCACAAGGAATCCCCGGTGCTTTGGGGCCAAACGTGGGCAGCCATGCCGTGCCCACACTTCGGGTCCCCACAAAGTTCACCAATTGGGAGATTCGGGTCTTGCTACCCCCCGCCCCGCCCCCATCTCCCCGCAGGTCCTCAGCCTGGGCCGAGACGCGTTCGTTATTGCTGCCTTGGAGGCACGGGAGGAGAACACGGCCCCTGCCTCGGATGATGAAGTCCATGTTCGAATTCACACCAGTTCTGCAGCTCCTCGGACGAAAGGAAGTTTATGGTAGTGAATTAAATTGTCAGCAACAAAGAAATAGCATCTTGAGCGGAGACCAGCCGCGGGACCTTTCCTTGAATATGCTCTAGGCTCTTCCAAAGGTGTGTAGTTAGCCGCATGCACAGGGTAGAACGCCAGCAGCAGAGGACGGCGCGGCGCCCCGCGGGCTTCCACTGGGCCCACGGTCCCGGGGCGCACGGACAACGTCGGGGAGGGCTGGGCCGGGCGCACGGCTTTCCGCCCGCTCTCTCTTCCGCAAAGTCCCTGCGCTGAGGGTCCGGCTGGGGCGTGCGTGGGCGGTCCCGGGAGGCCCCCTCCCCAGGCCCCCAGCCGCGGGCTCCCAGGCTGCCCGGGACAGGGACGCCCGCTGCGCCAGGGGCGTCCGGCTGGCCGGGGGGGGGGGGCTCGGAGGGGTCGAGTGCGGGACGTGGTACGAGCAGGGGCGCGGGGCCGGGCCGGGCCGGGCGCGGGGCCGCGCGCGGCGGGTCAGAGGCCCAGGGCCTCCGCGTGCTTCCGCGCCTTCAGCCGCAGGTCGGCGATGCTGGAGTTTTTGCTGTTGCTCTTGGCCGCGGCGGCGACCACGGCGGCGGCCGAGGCCGACTCGGCCAGGGACGCGATGGGCAGCCCGAAGGGCGGCGGCGGGAACATCAGGTAGGGCGCGTGCGCCGCCAGGTGCGGGTGCAGGTGCGGGTGCGCGTGCGCCACGCCCTCCAGCTGCAGCTGCGCCTGGACCTGCCGGGCAGACGCGGCGTGGTTAGGACGCGGCTGGGGAGAGGAAGATTTCCCACAACAAACCCCAAAGGCTCTCCTCTCCCCCCCAGCGGTCACCCTTATCCCTACCCCGGAGACCACCACCCCACTCTCCTCCTTCCGCCCGGAGAGCCGGAGCTGTCCTCTGACCACCCTCGTCCCCACGGGGCCACTGGCCACTTTGGCCCGAGCCGGGCTGGGGAATCCAAACGGATCCCCACGCGCATCAGAATGGGGTCACCCCCGCAGGGAACTCCACGTTCTCCGTGCTTGACCCTTCGGCTGTCCCCGGACCCAGGGTCTACACTTTGGCTTGGACTCCCGCCCCCCTCCAACATCCTTTCCCAGGGACACCAGCTCCCCGAGTCTGCGACACCCACAGCCAGGCCTAACTGCAGTGGACTCTAAGGGCTGACGCCACGTCTGGGCAGCGCGCAGCCGTCCCGGTGACGCGGAGGGGCAGCCCTGGCGTGGGGAAGGGTCGATCCCAGGCTCGAGGACAGGTCGAATGGAGGAGGGGCGCGGAACCCTCTCCCTGGGGCGAGAGGTCCCGGAGGCCCTTTCTTCCCGCCTGAGACAACCAGCATAGCACGTGGCTGGCTCCCGGGTCGTCTATGTGTACCCCACCCCCTACCTCCGCCTGCCAACCCCTCGAAATAGAAACCCGGGCCTGCCCCCTTGGAGTAAAACGGTCGCGGGTGGAGGCCACGCGCCCGCGGTGCCAGAGCACGCCTGCTCCGCTGCGTGAGCGCTCCCACCCCTCAAGCTGGGGCCTGAACCGGTGCGCCAAGATAGGGCGCACCTGGGCGCTGCGCTCTAGGCCTGGGGACCCGGCGCCTCCTGCCACGCAGCTCCTCCCATTCCTCCCCCAACCCTGGTCCAGAGCAGGGACCCTGGGTCCCTTGGGACACTGGGGCTCTGTGGTCCTCTTCTGACCCCTGGCAGCCCCGTGTCCAAGCTGGGACCCCGCGCTGCTGCCTCCCAGTTCCGCTTGGAGCTTGGAACGCCCCCAAGTCCCAGGTGGAGGGGCCAGGCCCAGGTCCAGAAGCCGGGCCCGAGGCCCCCAGAGGAGGCCTTGGGCACTTGGTGGGGAGGAGGCTTACGAGTGAAAGGAGGGTGGGTGTCTATCCCAGCCCTGATACCTGAGCACAGGGGCAGGGCACCGCCTTCCCCAGCCAGGCGGCAACAAGGTGGGTGGGATTTTTTCCCCATCCTAATTTTGTAAAATTTGTGTTTCGGTTTGTGTTTCTACCTTCCCAAAGGTGACTCTTGTAGTTTTACAGCCTGATTTTAATACGTGCCAACGCGTCTATAAATGCCCCCTTGTAAAAACGGCCGCCTTTCTTCTGAGGGTCAGCCCAGGAGTCTGCGGGGCGGGAGGGGCCTGGGGTGTTCGGACGCCAGGGGAGGCGGGGAGGGAAGGGGAGGGCGGAGGAGGGGCCCCGCGCCGTTCAGAGGAAGAAAAACGGGCTACCTGTTGAAAAGGCATCCGCAGGGCGCCCATGTTCACGTAGGGCGCCACCCTGCAGGCGTCCAGGTGGCTGGCCGTGCCCAGGATGACGCCTGCAGGGAAAGACGGAGCCGTCAGCGTCCAAGAAACCAAACGTGAACTTTCCCATACCTGGCTCCGCGGAGGGCCTCGCACGCGTCCCCCCACCCCCCCACACACCCACCTTTATGCATCTGGTTCTCCTGTTTTCGGCACTTGGCTCTCCGGTTTTGGAACCAAACCTGGGGACAAAACAGAGACGCGCAGAGCGGTGAGCCAGGCCGGGCCTCAGCGCGCGGCGGGAGCCTCGGGGAGGCCGTCTAGGAACCCCCAGGCCCCCCAGCCCCCGCCCTAGCTGGCTACCTAGAGCTGGAAATCGTCACACTCACTTCTTGGCCCTCCCTGACCGCCCCCTCCCCCAAGTGAGACGTGAGCCTCCGTCCACACCTTTTAAAGTGGGTTCTGGAACCCTGGACGTGAACTCGAGCTGTTTCCATCGCTCTGTGTGGGCACCCCCCCCTTTCCCGCCACCCTGGGGCAGCACCTGACTTTCTACTTCCAGACTTCAGTCACTGAGGGAGGCAGTGAGCAGGTGGGCAAGTACCTCCAAACCCAGCCCCCTCTCCCATCAAGCTGGGAACACCCTGAGCCCAGAAACTTCCGTGCCCTCTGCTCCCTTCTTGGAAGCCCAGGGGAGGTGGGGGTGGCTCGCAGTTAATAGCGCAGCAGCCATGAGCGAACTCGAGCGAACCCCAGTATTGCAGGCTTTGCACTGCGAGTGCTCTACCCAATAAAGACTTCTGAGTCTTGGGGTGAGGTACCAAGAGGTTGGGTGCAAAGGGGCAGTGGGCCCCTCGCCCAGTCTGGCTAAATTCACAGGCCTGGCGTCGAGCTTTGGGTGTGAACGCACCCCCCTCCCCCACCCACAAGCCCCCTCCTCCCCCGCCCACGAGCTCCGTTTGTCCCAGACAGCCCAGGTCGCCAGCACAGTGCGTTTCAGCTGTGCGGACTCCATCTGCAGCCGCCTCCCCTCGTAGCCGCTTAATTCTTCCTAACTGGCTTTCCGGGGTAGCTTTCCCTGCTTGCCCCAAGCCGCCACGGCTGTCACTGCCCACGCGCAATAATTAGCACAAAGACAGGATTCCGCAGCGCTGGGTTACCCGGAGAGCTCCGGGCCGGCCGGGGCCCCGCGCGGGGAAACCTCAGCAAACCCGGGAGAGGAAGGAAGAACCCTGCAGTCCAAGAAACCAAACGTGCACTTTCGCGTGCCTGGCTCCTAGGAAGCGGTTTCCTTCCTGGAGGGGCATCCAAGCGGCCGCCTGTGGGAACTGGCTTCCCAAAACCTTGGAAAAGCCGGTCCCGCCAAGCGGCAGGGCGCCCGGAAAACTTTTAACGCGTCCGCATGCAAAGTAACTCCCCAAAAGGCCCCTGCCCGGGCCTTAGGCTGAAATTCACAAATTACTATTTACAAAGGCTGCGCTGGCGTCTCCCCCTCGCCCCCCTCTGACGCGGGCGGACTGGACCCCTTTCCCAGCCCGCCCTCCGCGCCCCTCTCCTTGGGGTCCACGATCCAGCCAGCCCTCTGCAAAGCAGCCCCCAGCAGTCGCGCAAAAGCAAACTCTTGCCCCTCGGATAGGGCTTTTTTTTTTTTTTTTTCAAAAACAGAAATCCTATTTAACTCTGAAAGTGAACTCCCTTTCCCTTCAGCGAGAGGAGGAGGGGGAGAAAAAAAAATAAGATTATGAAGAATAAAAGTGATGAATTAGCCGCTGCGTTAAGCGACCATAAATCAGTCTTGGGGTGATTCACGATCAATTCCAATTAGGCCTGAATATGCTAAGTAAAGCGCAGTACACTGGTTTAGACAGTTATTTCTTCATTAAGGACCACTCACTGATTTCTTTCACAAATGCTGTAATCTGATTTCCTTTTGATTTTCATTACAGACAGTGAATAATGACATTTAATTTAGCTCTGCGCCATAAACCCAAAGATATTTGTTGTAATTAAATTACCGTCTGCCCCTCACCGCGGTCTCATAACTTTCGATTATAACCCTGACAGCTGGGTGATAAGACCTTCCAGTACAACACTAAAAATAAAAGGTTAATAAGGGACCAGCTTCCGTAGGACGCTCAATTTATTTACAGCAAATTTCCACACTAAATTGAAACTCTAGCCTCTAACAACATGGGACAGGCTGCACTGAAAAGACGGTTATCAAACAATGCAGAGTGAGGAAGGAGGAAAATACAGTTTATTTTCTTTCCCCTTCCGCCCCCCCAACCCTCCCAATTTCCACCACACTTCCACGTTTTTACTGATTTTTACACACACTTTCCGCCTTCTTCTCTTTATTACACACGTCTCCCCCCGCCCCCCGTGGCGAGAGAAAATTGTCTCATCCTATTCCCCGTGTTTGTGTTTATTATTATTTTACAGTCGTTCCATTTTCATTCGCCTGTGGATCAATAGCCTCTTTCCTTATATATATATATATTTTTTTTATTTTTAATTTTAGGGTGTGCTCTAAGACGTGCAGACACCCAAGAACCAATTTTCCGCCACTTGCTACACCTCCTTGCTAAGGTGCGACTCCGTAATAGACTACCGAAAGGAAAGAGTGTGGAATTAAATTACGAGTAATTTATTTTTTATAGAAACAGTACATCAAGGCCTGGGAGATATTGCAGATCTCAGGCAGAAAGACACTGGGAGATGACATAAAAGTTGATGGCCCCCTTCAGCGAAAGTTTAATCTTTTCATTAATTTACAGAGTGCAGCGCCATCCATCTTCCCCCCGAGAAGGGTGGACAGCGAGGTGGGCTGGGGGGGACCCTTCTCCGGCCCAGCCTCCTCCCCACCGCGGAGGCCACAGAAACCGAAACACACGGGTTGGGGGAGACGACACCCACCAGCGCCTAAGTGCTAGGACGGACCGTAGTGGGGACAGCCACTGCCACATCGGAGAAAAGCCCACTATGCCCGGGAAGTGCTTATTGAATCCTTTTTAGCCACAGCAACACGGAAAGATGGGAGGATGTCGGGAGCAGAAAACATAGATTTTTTTTTTTTCAATTAAAGATTTTTGTAAAAATCCTCTGTTTCAAACGCGCTTGCATTTTCTTTCTTTCCTAAATAACACTGGGGGAGGGTCGAGTTGTGTTGGAACGTGTTGACTCACTAACCGCTTTTGCAAAGAGCTCCTTTGCCTTCCAGTGGGTTCCTCCCTGGTCGGCAATCTTAAATTCATTTATTTCCAACCAGTCCCCAGAGCCCGGGGTTCCTGACCCTTGTCTCTCTCTGGCCTTTCTGTCCTGCTCATAACAGAGAGAAAGGACGAGCCAGAGTTGGGCTTCCCGGGCCGACCTCCCAGGTGGGGTCAGCTGTACCTAGAGAAAGCGACTTTGCAGAGAATCTTTGCTCCTCCGCAGCACCCAGGAAATTGGTGCACGCATGTAACTCAGTATTTACAACGCCGCAGAAAGCTCTGCCTGCGTGTCGCCCTGCGCACGTGCTGCTGCGCTCTCCCAGGGCCCCCGCCGACAGCGGCACGCCAGATGGGGCACCGCCGATTCATGCGCCGCTCAGGGACTCAGACCGAGCCGGCCCCCGCGCGCGCCCCGCGCCCGAGCTAATCCGGCCCCGCGCGGGCAGGAGCCTCGCTCATCAAGATGCCCAGTGTGGGGAGTCCCCTCCCCTCCCTGGAGTCGGAGGTAGGGGGGCGGAGAGGAGGGGAGGACGAGGCTGCCTGGCAGAGGAGGAGGGAAATAGGAGAAAACGTGTAAAGGACAGAAAAGAGAGATTTAAATTCCTGACAACCTAGGTTTGGAGGGCCACCCGGTCTGTCAGGGCACGTGCCCTTGGTGCGAACCCAGCAAACTGATCCGCGAGGCCCGCCCGTGGGGTCTCCAAAGGCCCCGGCTTCCAGCGAGCCCCGAGCCAGCCTGGAAAGGGACCGCGGCCCCGAGGGCCCGGGTGGCGCGCGCGGGGCCCTCCCGAGAACCGAGAACCGGGCGGCCCTGCTGGGCCCGAGGTCCTACCTGCACGCGCGCCTCGGAGAGCCCCAGGCGCTGGCTTAGCTCCTCGCGCATGAAGGCGTCGGGGTAGTGCGTCTCGTCGAAGAGCCGCTCCAGCTCGTTGAGCTGCTCCAGCGTGAAGTTGGTGCGGCTCCGCCGCTGCTTCAACTTGGTCTGCCCGTCCTCGTCCTCCGACTTCACGTCCTCCCGCTTCTCCTTGCATTCGTAAATACCTGTCGAGGGCACAGGGCTGAGGCCTGGGGTCGCTGGGCCAGCGCTCCCCGAGTCCCTCCGCCCGCCCCTGCCTCCCACGGCCCACGGGTCCTGCGCGCAGGGGAGGTCGCGCGCGGCGGATGTTTTTGCGCGACGTGGTGAAAACCTAAGTGTCTACACGCGGTGGAAGGGGAGCCTCGAAAACAAACGCGCCCTGATGCAAGGCCTGCGTCGAGTCGATAAAGCAAACTGGAGAACACACGCGTTTTATGTAATAACCTGGGCTTTGCCGGCGCGGTGTTTCTTGGCCTAATCTCCGAATAGTTTCCTCAATTATCCGCTTCGCGTCTGTTGACACATCCTAACCTTCTTCTTCTTCTTCTTTTTTTTTTTAAAGGAGAGAGGAGTGTTAAATAAGTCAAAGAAGCTTGGGAAGAATTGCCCGAGTGTCGGGTCCCCGGGCCGGGAAGGCTGGGGTCCAGGCCCACGGAGAGCTGCTGCCCCCGGCTGCAGCACAAGGAGACAGGGCCTTGCCAGCTCGGTTGGTGCCTCCTTACGGGGCATGTGGTGGAGCCAGGGGTGCAGCCCGGACCCCACAAGCAGATCCACATCTGAATTCACACCACCGTGCCTGGGGATCAACCCTGAGCAGGGAAGTCCCTGGACTTCGTTCTTTGTCGCAGGCGCGGCTCTCTCTCCCCGTCTCACACCAGGATGCCAAAAATGGCACTTTCTGATGTCCAAGGATTATGAGTACGTTGGTATTTGTTGGGGGAGACGGTAGGACGCCCAGGCACCAGGGAACTAACAAGGTCAGCATTGGAGCGACTCAAACTCCAAACCCTCTCCTTCCCAATTTCAGACATGCAGCCCCTCTCCAAGCTCAGGGATTTAAAAGAAAAGCTGCTCCTCCAACACCCCTGTGTTTTCCTCCTCTGTGCTCTGTCTCCCAGATCACAGGGCCTGCTGTGCACAGGTGAACAGGGCCCCTGCGCCCTAATTAGATCTCCCCTGGTGACAAGGGTAAGATCAGGGCATTCAGTGTCTACCCTAAAGAGCTCAGCTCTGAAGTGCGCTCAGAGCCTCACACACAAGGCCCCTTAGAAGCGCCTGCAGCCCAGAAACTTGCAAAGGTAGCAAAACCCAGAGCATCTATAGAGAAAGGAGAAAATTCTGGTGTCCTCCCCTCCCTCACCGGGGTCTCCAAAGTGGACACCAGTAGCCAAGTCTCTCGTCTTCCTAAAAGCCTTCCTGTTACGGCTTGCGAGGGCTGAGCACTTATCCTCAACCTGGGCTTTAAATGCCCTTTCACCTCCTAAAGGGACTGTATTTCCAAGAACACCCTCCTGCTTCTCAACACTAAATCCCTTCCTGGAGATGGCCCTCACTCTTCCTTCCTCCTTCATTTCTCCACGTCTGAGCCCCAAGCATGCAGCCCAGCTGACAAGCCGCCTTCGAAATCCTCAAGAGCCCAGGGCAGGCTTTGCAAGATCCGTGGGCTCCCGGGCTGGCCTGGCTCACTCCTCGGGGACACTCTGTTCCCAGGAACTCCTGGTTTCTACGGGAGCCCAAGAGTCTCCCCAACCTGTGTTTTACTTCCATCTGGCAAATGTCACCCTGGCCGTGAGCCCTCAAAAGGCCTCTCTACACCCGGCCAAGGGGGGAAGTGCAGCTGGGGTCTGTCTAACCTGTCCTGCTGCTGACATGTTCTGAACCCCACTGTTCATTGTCCTCTAACTCTGAGAAGGCATTGAGGGCACTTTTCTCTCTTCCTCATGGCTCCTTTCGGGGGTGCCACGGGCAGGGTGGGGAGCAGGCAGTGGGGAGGAAGGGCTCGGCCTGCAGGGAGGACAGCCATTGCGCGCTGTAAACCGCTTAAGTTAATTGTAGGCCTTAAGGAGCCCCAGCCGGCAGCCTTGTCTCCGCTAAAGAAAACTCTCTTTGTATGGATTATGGAGCCAGGTGCGCGAAGCAGCGTGCAGGGGTGAACCGCTGCTCAGGTAAGGCGGGCCGGGCCCTTACTGCCTGGGCTGTCAACAACCTGGGGTTTATTTCTAACCCCCTGCCAGAGCTCCGCTTCCACAAGGTCAAAGCCTCGGGAAGCTGTCTGCCTCAACCGCACGGCTCCAAGGCCGTGCCACCCGACAGCGCGTCGCACCCAGAAGAGCATGAAGCCAGAGTTTCTCGGGGAGTTCCTCCTGACACCCCAACTCTGACCATCACCCAGAGCGGACCAGAAAGCGTAACCACAAGCTTCTGTATTTCCTCTCTTTGTAAAGAAAAATGCACATTAAGAGCCCTCTCAAACTGCGCCCCTGAGAAATCGAACCCACTGTGTTCTGATTTACCGCTGCCAGTCTCTCTGTTCTCAGAGACCCGCTGGTTTAGACCTCGGAAACCTGCCTTTCCCCCTCTACCAACCCCTCTCAACAACTGGGCGATCCGCCGCGGAGGTCTGGGGAAGGAGGAGCGGAGCGGCAGGAAGGAGACCCTGCGCCGGGTATGCGCGCAGCTGGGCGGCTGCGGTCTGATAGTGTCGGAGAGAGAACCGCCGCGTGGCCACCAGCTTTCCCCGGCCCTCAGGCCCAGTCCAGACCCCGGCCACCTGCCGGCGCGGAGTGGCTTTCCTTCTCCCCCCGCGTCACCCAAGATCGAGCCTCGACTCGAGTTTCAAGGGCAAAGTTTTTATTAAAGGAAATCAGTGCCGCACTGCCCGGGAGCGGTACCCTCTCCAACTACGGAGCCAGCGCGTTCTCCACTCCGCCCATTAATTAGTCCGGGGGGCAGGCAGCCGCTGGGCGCCGGGAGAGATGTGTGCTCTGGAAGTAAAACAACGTGTAAGAAAGACGGGCAGACAGACGGACAGAAAGCTGGCCGCCGACTTGGGTTTCAGGCACCCGGGAAAGTTCCGGGTGCCGGCGCCTCCTTCGAACACGGGGGGAAGCGAGTGAGCCCACGGCGCGCGGCCCCAGCCCCGACACTTGCTCGGTTCCCCTGCCTGCCTCTGCCCTGCCTCTGCGCTACCCGGGTCGGCTTCTTTCTCTGCTCCGTTTCTTTCTGTAAGACCGGGCCTTTCCGTCCGAGCCGTGTCGGTAAATTCATAGAGTTTGGGTCGGATGGAGCGCGAGCCGCGGCGCCTGGGGCCTCCCCGCGCGCGGAGCGAGGGGCAGGCGGGCAAGCTCGGGGCCGGAGAGGCTCAGTCCCCAGGAGGGTCCCGGCGCCGGCGCCCCGGCGAGCTTACCTTCCGCAGCCCTGGCCGTGCCGAACTCTTTCAGTTTGTCCTTGTCATTGTCCACGTGGTCCTTAAACAAATGCACCGGACAGTGGCCGCTGCCCTCCGTAATGTCCTGGAGGTTGGAGTCCGAGTTCCCCAGCTCCCGGGAGCGCGCCAGTCCACTCTCCAAAACTTCCCTGTACGTGATCGAATCCTTCTTGCCGCCGCCGCCGCCGCCGTTGCTTTCTTTGCTTTTCTGGTCAAAAGATTTGGATACAAAAGCCGTCAGCTCTTCCATGGCTGGCCGGGGCTGCGAGGGGGTCCGCGGGGCTCGGCGGGGCTGGCTGGGAGACCGGCTGTGGTCCGCACGCCTCCCCGGGCGGAGAGGACGGTCCGTGTGAGGGTGGATCCCAGCTGCTGTTATTTATGCCTTTGAATTTGAGATCTCACTATTTATACACCGCTACCTCGGCCCAACCCCCAGCGCTCTCTGTCTGCAGCAATTACGGCTCCCGGCTCGGCGGCGGACGCACGCAGAGACGCTATCTCTCCCCCACCCCCAGTCCGGCAATTGGCTTTCTGTTCATTTCATCACTGTTTGGCGTCCGTGCACCTCGGTGCGGAGAGGTAACGATCAAATTTTTGGAAGGGAGAGCGCGCGCGCGCGCGAGCGGGTGCAGGCGCCCGAGCCCCCAGCACAGGTATCTGCGCCGGGTCAATGGCCGGCGGAAACGAAACTCGAGGAGGAGTTTATCGATCGCGAGGACGTATGAGCCGGCCGGCACCGCCGGGAAGCACAGCCTGCGTGCCCGGGCTTGGATCTTTTCAGGATGCGGCTGTGTGCGCGGCAGTGCGGAGACACCGGGAGGCACCCGGGCGGCGGGGACGCGCGATCGCGGGAGAGGATTGACTCCAAGTTGGAGGCGCGGTGGGATCGCCCCCTGGAACGGTCCGCCCCGGCTGCGGAGCTAGAGAGACGAGCGAGTGCGCGCGGGTGTGATTGGGCACGGCGCGGGGACCCCGAAAGTGAAAGGAGGGGGCCGGGGCTACCCGAACGTGGTGGACGCGGGCGCCTGGGCGGCGGCGGCGGCGGAAATCAGCTCCCGCACGGCACAGGGGCTGACGCCGCGGAGGCCGAGGACGGGGACGCAGCCCCACCACCCGGCCCCGAGCGTCCGGAGCGCGGCGGTGGCAGACGCGGAGAAGCCGCGGGTCCGAGGGAGAACCGGTTTGTAAACATCTGTCCTTTCTGCACGCGTCAGATCTCGCACATCCGGACAGATGCCGCCTTGTTTAGAGCCGTGTTGTCACCCTGGTGTCTGGGATATTTATTTGGGAAATACATATATATATATAATTTTATTTTTTTTGGTTTTGCCACGGTTTTCCTGACTCGCTCCTTCGCGCCTCGCCCAGTGTGCTTAGGAGGGGTCGCTTTTCTCCATGGCAACGTGAAATTCGTTTTACCGTTCTGGAAGCCAAACATGCTATCCTTCCTGCAAAATTCCATCTGCAAATAAAGTTGACGTCCTCTCGCCCTCCCCTCTTTTTTCCTGTAAAATTTCTCATTCCTCTCTCCACCTCCACCCAACCCCACACCTCCTTTGAAATTGGGACAGCTTTGGGCTGGGGTGGGGGTGGGGTGGAGGCGTCGGGATTTCTGGAGGAGCTCGTTTTGCATTTCCTTGAGGCCGCCCCTCCTCCAAGGAACTGCGTCCCTCGCAGTCAGACCGTCTCCAAGGAACTGCGTCCCTCGCAGTCAGACCGCGGGGTCGGGTCACCCTCCGTGGTGCCCGGAGTTTACTCGCGGCCTGCCCGGGAGCCCTCGGGAGCCGCCGCTGTCGCCTTCAGCGGAAGGAAAGTGAGCCGCTTCTCCCGAACCTGGGGCGGGTGGCAGGGAGGGAGGGGGCCGCCCAGGCCTGGCGACCGGGTCAGGTTCAGGTGCGAGGCCCGGTGGGGGAGGGCGAGGACGAGAGGGGGAGAAGGAAGAGCTAATGAGAGCTGAAGACACAGCCCTTTTCTCCCTTCCTTCCTTCCCTCCCTCCTTCCCTCCTTCCTTCCTTCTTTCTCTCCTTCCTTCCCTCCCTCCTTCCCTCCCTCCTTCCTTCCTTTTTCTTCCCTCCCTCCTGCCTTCCCTCCTTCCTTCCCTCCCTCCTTTCTTCCTTCCGTCCCTCCCTCCTTTCTTCCTTCCTTCCCTCCCTCCTTCCCTCCTTCCTTCCCTCCTTTCTTCCTTGCTTCCTTCTCTCCCTCCCTCCTTGCTTCCTTCCCTCCTTATTTCTTTCCTTTCTTCCTTCCTTCCTCCTTCCCTCCTCCTCCCTCTCCTCCTCCTCCCCTCCTCCCTCTGCTCCCTCCTCCTCCCTGCCACCTCCCAGCCCTCTTCCCCCGCGAGCGCTGCCCTGGCAGCGGGGCCCTCCCGCGCGTCCCGGGCCACTCCGCCCCGCGCACAGCCGAGCTGGGGAACTCGGGGGCCGCTGCCTTCTCCGGACTTCAAACGCGAAGGCGAAGCAGCCCTCGCAACTTAACAAACAGGTCTTTGTCACCGCAGCCCTCTAATCAAAGCGGAGGCTCGCGGATATCACACGGAATCACAAATAGGCCTTCATCCATTATGCATCCACCCGCCTCGCGGGTCGGCTGGGGGGAGCCGACGGCTCGCCCGGAGCGGGGGCGGGCAGGGGGCGCGGTCGCGGGGCGCCCCGGGGTTGGCGCTCGCTGGTTCCCCAGCGGAGGGGCTTAGCTGGTGTCTCCCGCCCCTGCGCCAACCTGCCGCGCGCATCTTGCGCCCCAGCCGGGGCTGTGGACCCGCGGGGACCAGCGCACTCTCTCCCTGCCAGGAACTGCGGAGTGATGCGAAGGGGTGGGGTGGGTCTCCGAGCCCAGAGCAACTTTCAGGGGTCCTGGGGGACTTTTCCGCTTCTCCTCTCCTCCCATCGCTTCACTTCTCCGGCCTCCGGAGGGCCCCCACCCTGCTGCTCCCGCCCCTCCCGAAACCCTCCTCCCCCGTAGCTCCAGGACCGGGCCTCGCCTGGGGGTCACCTTGGGCCTGGGCCTTCCTGGGCCTGAGACCCCTTCCCCGGGGAGGGGGCTGAGAAGCCCTGGGCCTCCCCCTACACCAGCGCAGGACCGCCCACCCTCGGACCCCAAACCAGGACCCCCGCCCAGCAGGAGACACGGCAGGACCAGGGTCCGGGCACCTCCAGGAACTGGGGGCCTGTGGCACCGGACTAGGACTGTGGATATTGGAGACCCCTAAGCCTGGGAGAGATCTGAAGCTTTCTCCTCTGCCCCCTTCAACTCAAGTCCTCACTTTGGTTTCCAAATAACGCAGGTCCCTTCGTTAGCAAGCGTTCTCCACCTCAAGGCCTCGCCTGTCCTGAGAGTGACAAGTTAGACAAGTGAGATCATCTTTTTCGTAAAAACCAAACTTTTTCTGAGTGTTGAGCAAAGAGGCTGGCCTGCCCCCACCCCCAGCCTTTCGGGAGGAGGAGCCTCGGGGCGCCCTTGAAGCCCCTCCCCTGTCTTGGCCGGGCGAAGGCTCCTGCTCCGGTGTGGGCTTCAAAGGTAGAGGCAGGAAGCGCCTAGTGTTAGTGTTATTTATAATACTTTAGCCCAGGCAGGAACTTTTTCTACCACACGTTGGTGTGAACTCAGGACGTGGCCCAGGGCCGCGGAGCAAGGCCACTTGGCAGAATGTTGCATTTACACTTCCCAAAGGGGGCCGCAGGCAGGAGGGGAGGGTCTGCACCTCCACTGCGGCTGCCCTGGGTCACATATAAGGGGTGCTGTTTTGAGGTTTTGCAGGAGAGAGAGAGATTCAACACTAGACAGTTGGGGAGAATAGAATTTCAGTATCTCAAGACGTCTCGGGAGAATGTGGATGATTTCAGGGCTGAAATGCATTGTGCCCACTCTATAAAACGAAACAAGTTTCAGAAAAGTTTGTGGCTACAAAGGAAAGCATCTCTCCTCCTAAAAAACAAGAGGAAAAGGGGGAGGGCAGAAAAGAAAAAGAGGAAGGCTTCCTGGAAGAAAAGGGAAGTTCCAAGGCCTGATGTCACCAAACTCTGCGTGTGTGCCCCAAGCGCGCCCTGGACGCCCCCAAGCCCCACCCCGAGCGCCCGGCTGCCAGGAGACCTGGTGTGGCCTCGGGCTGCTCTCAGGTCCCGGACGTCTGACCTTCCCCTGTCCCCCGTCGACCCCACCGTCCCATTTCTGTTCCAACTAGGAAGAAACTCGGAAATGAAATAAAACGAAACAAAAATGTTAGGAGACCTTGTTCTCAGGACGAAGGACGGGTCCCAGGCCAGTAAGGCAATCGCAGGCTCCCTTTTGACACACGCGCTGGCTCCTGGGGCTCTTGAGGGACCCTCAGTGCCTGTGTCGCCCACCCACGTGCCCAGGGCGCTGGCTCTGCGTGAGCCAGCCGGGCAGTTGGGAGGGGGTCGAGAGTCTCTCCTGACCCGGGATAGCTCCCTCCGCGGTCCGCCCGCCGCAGCTGGGGGCACCCCAGGAGACAGGCATCGCCCCAGGGGTTCCCCTAGCCTTTGCTGACCCCAGGCTGCTCGCACGAAGCTGACTTCTCTTATTATATCCGCTCAGGTCCACCCTCCCCGAATTCCAAGGATCGCCACCCAGGCCGCTGAGAGCGCCAGACCCGACACTGGAGGTCCCGAAGCCCCCGCTCAACCTCATCCCCGCTGGCGTCCCTAGGCCCGGCCCAGCGTCCTCCGCAGAGGCGTCTCTGGACTCAGCAGGGCTAGAAAACTCTGGACACGTTGGTCAGAATCCGCAGGAAACGGCTAGAACCATCATCGGTCTCCACCGCCCGTGACCTGCTGGCTTGGAGCGGTTGGTGTGGTGGGTTTTTCTCCCTTCCCTCCCCAACTGCAGGAACGAAATGGGCCGGAAGACTTATTCGCTGTCGGATCCGTTCTGCGACCTTGGTCTGTCTGGACGGAGTGGTAGTTAAACTTGGACGTCCAGGCAGCTCCGTGCGCGTGGCATCCCCAGGAACCCTACCGAGACAGAGCCCGCGGCCCGAGCCGACCCTCCGATCCCACCGGCGGCCGCTTCTGGGGCGGGTGTGGCGGGGAACAGATCCCAGGGACAGGCTTGTGAGGCCCGAGGAAATGGACACTGGCCTTTGTCAATTTTACAAAATCATCTTGTTTTTCCGTATGTGCATTAGGTAAACTTGACGCAATCGTTGTTGACACTCACCCATCTTTCGCTCTCTTTTTTAAAATATCAAGGGGGGGAAAAAAGCAATGCATATTCAAACCTTTACCGTTTGATTTCTTTAAATTCCTGAAAAGTACAGCTTTGATTTTTCAGTTTTAACCCAGTAAAACGAAGCTCCACGCTCCTGATTCGAATGTATTTACTTTAAATCAAATTTCACGCCCAGAGCTCTTAATTGCAGAGAGGTATTTGCAGGGAGTGGGCAGGGGCCGTCTGGGGCCTCCGCCCCTCCTGAGGGGGGCGTCTCAGCCCCTGTGTCCCCAGACCCCACCCCCACCCCACCAGCCAACTTGTCCCCCACCCCACTTGGTTTCCAGAAAAGGGAGGGACTATATTTTAAGGCATGCTCCTTCTGTCTGGCCCACTTTCCTAGAACTTAATTCGAAAGACAATTTCTATTAATAATAAGAATGGAGAGGGGGGGTATTATTCATGGATTTTGCTGAAAGAGCCAGGCTTTTTAACAACCACCCACCCCTCCCCACACATTAAATATGTATAGGTATCGATCAGAGGTTCAGGATTTTACAGATGTCTTAACACATTTCCTGGACGCGCTCCTCTCCCCCTACCTCTGATAGTCAGAAACCTGCGCTTGTATGGGCCTTGCGTGGCCGTTTATTGATTTATGCAAACACGCACGTTTCCAACGCAGGGCTAATAGATTTTCATTAAAGTGGGCTTTGTTAATCCAGCTCGTGAATGGGCAAGATTGAACGCATCCACGAGCGCAACGTCTATAATATTAATAAAGGCCTCGCTGGGAGCAGGACTTGCTTTTCCTGCTCTTCGGAGGCCGCGCTGCGTCTGTGTGCGCCACGGGCCTGTCCTGGGAACGCAGGTTTGCTTTTGGTTTTGTTTGCATTAACTCTCACTTTTGCTACAATTCCCAGCGTTTCTGTGTGTGTGTGTGTGTGTTGGGGAAGGGAGGGGGGTGTCTCCAAAAAATATCCCACAATGCAAAAATGCGCGTTTAACAATGCAGTTTCATAGGAGGGAATGCTATTTGCTTTCTGTGGAATTTTTCTCCGTCCTTCCGCCCCCCCACCCGTGTCCTTTGCAACATATGGTGGACATTAAAACGCCTTCCTTTCAGACGTAATCACAGGACCTTTACTTTACGTTTTATTGAAGAAAAACATTATTTTTTCAGGGAGCAAAAGCAGTTTGTCACGAAGGACAGCCGGAACGGGGCCGTTTTCTGGAGACCACCGCTAAACAAACAATAGAGCGACTCTCTCTCGCAATGAATAAATTAAGCGCTCACAGGGAGCGGTCTCGGCGGTAATTAATGTTCCCAGGAATAAATCTTAGGGGGGTATTTTGATTTTCATTTCCAGTTCTGGCACGGGGCCTCCGAGCTCGCCCTGCTTTTGCTTCCTCCCGGCGCCCCCCATATCTGGGTTCCCCTGCCCGTTACGCACGGGCCCGCTGCGGGCCTCGGACACCGCACGATCCAAAACAGGCTCAAAACGTTGTGCCTTTTATCTCCAGTTTTAAAACGCAGATGAAAGGAACGAATACATATGCCCACAGCAGGCCGGACAGACTTTTCTTCGGAAGACCTCGTCCCCCAGGGTTGGAAGCTTCCGCAGAAAGCGAATCCCACCCGTGTGGGGGTGACGGTTGGGGCGCGCACAGGGCGCTGTCCCCGCGGGCCAGGCCTTGTCTTCCTTCCCGGCTCCAGCTCGGCCCAGCGTCCCCGGGCGCCCCAGGCCCGAGATGGGAATATAACGCATCGGTGTAGCGAGCGACGGTGCACAGGGCCTGGGGCGGCTCCCGGACCGCGTCCACCTGCCCAGAGTTTGCCAGAGGTCGCTTCGACAAACTACAGTCGCCCCTAACTCCGAAGAAAGCTAACGGTTACCACATTTCTGGTGGAACCAGGGTGCTTGGCAGTGTCTCCGCCATTCGCCCGCGACTTGCAGAAGTGATGTCTTTAGAAAAATATTCCGGGAAAGGAACTTCCATCCTGTAGGAGGCAGGCATTAATTAATTGTCCAATTGTGCAGGAGAGATGGCCACCCCCTCCCCATCCTCCGCCTGCGGGGGCTGCCCCGCAACCAACCCCCCCATTCCCCCCACCCCGCGAGAAACAGGCCAAAGTCGCCACCAACCGCACATTAGGGACAGACAGCTGGCGGACCCGCGGGTGGGCGTCAAGGCGCGGGGGCCCTCAAGACTGCTTGGGGGACCCCCGCCCATCCTGGAAGCCCCCCAGGCGCCTGAGGGGCCCAGGACCCGGCCGCCTGAGGGTCGCCCGTCCTGCCCCAACGGGTGGGCCTTTTCACTCATCAGGGCCTGGAGGGGTGGGGTTGTGTCGCTCCCCTCCGGGGGCCCATTCCTCCCTCCGCACTAATGAGGCTGCCGCGCTGACAGCCCAGGGCTGCCTGGGGGGCGGAGGAGGTCGACCTCTGCCCTGCGCGCACTGGCGAAGCGGGGAGGAGGGCGGACAGAGAACGGGGTGCGGTCGGGCCGGAGATTTGGGGAGAGGGGCTTGCAGGTCCGCGCGCAGCCCGGCTAATTGGGAAGCCGAGGCGCCGGCTGGGCCGCAGCGCGGGGGAGGGGCCCCGGGGCGAGGGGGGAGGGGCGCGGCCGGCTGCTTTCCACTTGCGGCTCAGCCTCCTGGCCTGAGGCGAAGCTTGGGGCGAGAGAGCCGAGCTCGACCCGGCTGGGCTGAACACCCGCCCCGAGCCCACCTCGGCGCTCGGCACCGCCCCGCGCTCCTCCCCCCGCCCCCGCAAGGGCCGTGCACCGGGCGGGCCGCGCGCGCCCGGGCGGGCAGAAGGGAGCGCGAGCCCCGCGGCCCCCGTCACCCCCGGCCCCGAGGTTGGGGGCGATGCGGAGGGGGCGGGAGGGGAACAGTTTCTGTCCCGGATCCCGACCAGAGCAGAGAGACCCCTGGGCAGGAGAAGGCGCCCGGCCGGGAGGCCTGGGCAGGGGTCCAGCTCGGGCCCACCAGGCTGGATGGAGATCCTGGGGTGCGGGGTGGGGGTCCGAGTGGAGCAGCAGGCAGCTGCATTGGTTACTCGCCCAGGGAGCCTGGCGCTCGGCATCCCGGGATACACTTCATTCATTCATTGCCCTCGGTGGTGTGCGTCCCAGCCCAGGCTGGTTTTGGGCACCACCTGCTGAGACTGGCTCTGTGACCCCTGACCCCTGGCTGTGGCGTGGGGACGTAGGACCGGTTCCCAACCCTGCACGGGACAGGCTGGAGGGAACAGGCCTCCCCTCCCCGAATTCTGAAACTCCACTCTCCCCAAATCCGGGCAGGTCTGAGGTTTGCACCAGAAAGGCAGCTTCTACGGGGGAGGTGCCCGGCAGAGCAGGGCGACTTTGGGGCATGTTGGGGATAACTGGGCCTGGGTGGCTTCGGGACAGAGCCAGGCTGGAGCAGAAGGACTGAGGTCTCGTGTGTGGCCAGGTGAGTCCAGGACTGCGGGCTCTGAGTAGGGAGGTCCTTCTGCTCAGGGGTCAGCGTGTCTTCGGCAGCCCCTAGTCCTGGTCTGGAGGGAGAACCGGTGATGCTGACAGCGCAGCTTTCATCGTGTTCATTTGCTGTGACGGGTGGCCGAGGTCCTTTCCTCGCCATCTGGGCTCCCGTGGTTTAGAATGAGCTGCTCTCCCCAGGGTGCTGGGGAAACCCACTCGGGTGGGGGAGGAGACAGCTCTCCTCCGACCGCCACCCCCAGGCTGGCCTCAGGACTGGGCTTTCCTGTAACCACCTTTGAGTTGTCATGAACTCAACGTCATGAACAATGCTTGGAGTTGTCATGTCACTTAGCACTGTGGGAGACAGAATACCACCACCACCACCCCCATAAAGATGTCCTCACCCTCTTCCCTGGCACCTGTCACTGCCTAACCTTCCTTGGCAAAGGGACTTTGCACACGGCACTGAGGCTACTCACCTGAAAGTAGGGACAGTATCCAGGTGACCCTAATCTAATCCCAGAAGCCCTATGTAGCAGAGATTTCTGTGACTGGAGTCAGAGAGTCGAGGGGAAGAAGGCATCAGAGATTCCACGCACGGGAGGGACCCACCGACCAGGGCTGGAGGGGCCCTGTGGGTGCAGGAGAAGGAATTTTGGTGGCCTCCAGGAGAAAGGCAAGCCCTGGCCAACAGCTGGCAAGCAAATGGGAACATGAGTCCTACAACCCCAGGAACTGAATTTGGGCAACAACCTGAGTGAACTTCCTAAGGGGTCCCAGGAAGAGCCTGGTGAGCCGACACCTTGATTTTGGCCATGGGAGGCCCTGAGCGGAGAACACGGCTGAGCCGCACTGTGCCCGGATGCCCTGCTAGCTCAGCCCTACATTTATAGGGTGGAGAAGGGTGACGCTACAGCAAAGCTAACTGAGGGGCTGTGATCCAGGAGGCCGGAGGAAAGCTAAGAGAGGAAGGTTCCGGAAGACAGAGGTTTTGGAAGGAGGAAAGTCCACGGTTGAAGATCCCATCTGCATGAAAAGGATAGTGAGGAAATCCCATCAACAATGTTAGTTAGGGCCGGGCTCGGTGGCTCACGCCTGTAATCCCAGCACTTGGGAGGCCGAGGCGGGCGGATTGTTTGAGCTCAGGAGTTCAAGACCAGCCTGAGCAAGAGTGAGACCTCGTCTCTACTAAAAATAGAAAGAAATTATATGGACAGCTAAAAATATATATACAAAAAAATTAGCCAGGCATTGTGGCGCATGCCTGTAGTCCCAGCTACTCGGGAGGCTGAGGCAGAAGGATCGTTTGAGCCCAGGAGTTTGAGGTTGCTGTGAGCTAGGCTGATGCCATGGCACTCACTCTAGCCCGGGCAACAGAGCGAGACTCTGTCTCAAAAAAAAAAAAAAAAAAAAAACAATGTTAGTTAGGACGGTGAACTCAAGGACAATGAACTGGAAGGTTCCTTGAAAGATACAAGTGGCCAACGCAAGCCTGAGAATACATAGAAAACATGAGCAGTCCCATATAAAGTAAAGAAATCGGGACATGGTTAACAGCCCCCAATAGAGAAATCCCCGGCCCCAAACTGCCTGGTGAATTCTCTCACAAGTCTAAGGAGAAACGGCCAATCCTTTGGAAACTCTTTCAACCCTAAAGGCAGAGGAGACCCTTCCTGACCTATTCTATGAGGCCTGTATTATCCTGATACCAAAACCAGACAAAGATATTACAAGAAAAGAAAATTAGAGACCAAAGGCAGGTGCAGTGGCTCATGCCTGTAATCCTAGTGCTCTGGGAGGCCGAGGCGGGAGGATAGCTCGAGGTCAGGAGTTTGAGACCAGCTGAGCAAGACCGAGACCCTGTCTCTACTAAAAATAGAAAGAAATTAGTTGCACAACTAAAAATACATTGAAAAAATTAGCCGGGCATGGTGGTTCATGCCTGTAATCCTAGTGCTCTGGGAGGCCAAGGAGGGAGGATCCCTTGAGCTCAGGAGTTCGAGACCAGCCTGAGCAAGACCAAGACCCCGTCTCTACTAAACATAGAAATATTAGCCGGGCATGATGGTGCCTGTAGTCCCAGCTACTCGGGAGGCTGAGGCAGGAGGATTGCTTGAACCCAGGAGTTTGAGGCTGCTGTGAGCTAGGCTGATACCACGGCACTCTAGCCTGGGTGACAGAGCAAGACTATGCCTCAAAAAAAGAAATCCTTAACAAAGTATTAGCAAATCGAATTTCATATATATATATATATACACACACACACATATATATGAAATTCAATATATATATAATTCGATATATATATTGATATATATATGTGTGTGTGTATATATGTATATATCCATGATGATATATATACACTGTAACCAAGTGTGGTTTACCCCAGGAATGCAAGGTTGGATTGACCTTGGAAAGCCAGTCAGTGTAATCCACTATGTTCATAGAATCAAGGAGAAACACTATATGAATATCTCAATAAAGACAGGAAAATGAAGAGATCTCCTGAACGAAATTGATCCAACAAGCCCAGGATTCATTCCGTTAGCTCTAGAGATGTGTCAAGGAATGAGGATGGTGGAAATTGGTTTGAGCCACGCTTTTTTCCTGCTCTGTCTTCCCTACCATATGCAATGCTTTGAAGACCTTTTCCTGGTCCCATATTAGATGTCTTCGTGCCCCAGACACTGGCGGACCACTTTGCAAACATTCTTGTAATAGCTGCTGCAGACTCCTCCACCCTGGAGACAGGAGGGGAGACCCTGACCCAATCAGACAAACAAAACACCAACCCCTGTGAGATAGAAAGTGTGTGGACCGTGTGAACTTGAGACAAGAGAGGCAGGAATGCCTTCTTCCCATTTAGAAGAGGAAGGAAGACATCGGCCCTGGGAGTGTGGGAACTTCTGGGTTTGATGCACTCTTCCCATTCACTGTGTCCACATAACCATCCCCTCAAATCAAATTCCACCACGTTCTGGAAGGAAGAGCCTAGTCTGTTTCTTTCATAACAGCCTTTGGATTTCTTCCAACCGCTTTCTGTTTTTCAGTCGCGTTGGAGTCGCTGAAGATCTTCCGAACGCTCTGCCTCGGGGACCAGAATCGTATTTTGCGGATGAAATTCCACTTCGAGTTCCTTCCTCCAGAGCAGGGGTTCACCATTCCTGCCTTCTGTCCTGGGGCCCTTTTCTGACAGAACAAAGAACCACGATATGCTCGAGTTTTCCGCAGTTCACCTTACATCGCCGCTAGGCTCAGTGGAATTTCTCAAACCCGACAGTGTTCACATTCAGGGCGGGTGGTTCTCCGTGGCGGGTGCCGTCCGGGGCATCCGTGGGTGCTGGCAGCTTCCCTGGGCTCCAGCCGGCAGGGACCAGGACCCATGCACCCCCCCTGCCGTCGTGACAGCCAAAAGCTCTCCAGATGTTGCCAGGTGTCACCAAGGGAGAGATGAAATTGTCCCCGGGTTTGAACCACTGCCGTAGATAGATAGATAGATACATAGATAGATAGATAGATGCATAGATAGATAGATGGATGGAAAATGGATACATAGTTTCTCCTGCCCAACCAGACTTCCTCATCCTTAACATTATCAACATTGTGTCTGGATGACTCTCTGTTGCCAGCCGTCCTGTGCATTTTAGGATGCTAAGCAGCGTCTCTGGGCTCCATCCCCCAGAGGCCAGTTCTCTCTCTTCCCCAAGTCTGACACGATAAACAATGTCCCCAGACATTGCCAAATATGCTCTGGGGAGGGACAAAGTCTCCCCCGTGGAGAATCACTGTAAACACAGCCTGCCCGAGGATATCAGTGTCATTATCAGCAGTGGTCATACTCGGAGTGTGTTGTACACCTCCTCTGTCTCAAGCAGGCTGCTAGGAGTTTTGTATATGTTACCTCCACTCCTCAGAACAGCCCCGTACCATGCCATGGAATTACTGTCACTTTGAAGAAGAGGAAAATGCAAGTCAGGCCGGTCAGGGAACTTGGGCTAGGGAGACACACCTCGGAAGGATGGAGCCGGCTTTGGGTTGTGATGTGTCCACTCTCGACCTCCAACTTGAGGCAGCGGCAGGTGGGGAGGGGGTATGACAAGGAGAGAGACCCCCATCATTGGAGAAGTCTGCCTCGGAATAGCAGTGAGCTTTGAGTGTGTTTGTTTAGGGCTTGATCTTCTACTCCTTACAAAATAGCCCTATTTTCCTCTAACGCTCTCTGAGCCCAGGAATGTCCCGGCCCCCTATGGATACGGAGGGCAGAGACCACGCAGAACAGCCCCCAGCTAATTATCTGCCATGGGCTCAACTTCCCCAGATGAGCTCACAAAAGCACCCACTAGATTCAGAAACACAAGACGGTCTCCACACCGGGCCCTGTCTTCTCCCTCGTTTGAAAAAAAAAAAAAAAATCTCCTTCCTCCCACCTCCCGCACCGAAAACTTCCAAAACAATCATTTTTAGAGGGATCTATTTTTGTTTGCCTGTGACATTCTGTTTAAGAAAAAAAAAAAAATTGCCAGGGGCAGAAAATTTGGGCTCCACAAGAAATACCTCGTGAATGACAACACGGGGAAGGTGGCCTCGTTAGAGCGGATAATTGCTCTAATTTCTTCTCTTCGGTTTGGCAGACGGTTCTGTTGTTCCCACGCGGTTCCCACGCAGCTTGGCGACATCCAAAGTGACAGCTTCGCATGCAGGGACGGGTGGCACCCTCGTGGCATAAACGTCCCTCCGTGCATGTGATGACACTGGGTGATGCCAGATGGCTGGTGGCATCCGGGCAGGGGCTAGCTGCTGTCTTGGCTGAAAGTCAGACGTCCCCTGGTCACTTTATTGCTTTTCTGAGGGCTGCAAGCTGGGACAGCCACTGAGAAAAAAGTGCCCAAAAAGAAAGCCCACAGTTCAGTAAATGTTCTCCCGTAGCCTCAGAAAGCAGAGATGCTCGCTGGCCCCTGGCTTCCAACTGAGTAGCCCTCCTGACACCCGGGCAGAACTGCAAGGAGCCGATAATAGATTTCAGCCCAGAGGACAACTGTCTTAGGATGCCCAGACGACTGAGCAGTCTCTAAAGAGATTTCACTTGAGCATTGCAAGAACATCCCTCCAAGCTCCAAGCTGTGCACATGCTATTAGAGTGTTTTCCTTTTGCAGACGCCGAATCCGTGGGGACATTTTAGAAGCCTTTCAAAATCTGTGCATTTCCCCACATATGAAATGCAAACTTCCGAACCTTCATGTCTGAAAGGCGCCACGTGACCGGCCCACATGCACACCTCACCTGTCCGAGAAGACAGACACATATTTTGTTACACGGTCATCCTTCAGCTCCCATGGCTTTGCAGGTGTGCGGGGGTACAGGCCGGGCTCTTTTGCATTTTTTAAGAGAAAGTATTAAAATTCATAATCAGTGACATGAAAAAAAAAGCGTCATGTCATTTTAAGTGCAGAGTTGAAAAAATGTATTCTCGGGCCCCTTGGACTGTCAGAAACAGGCCCCGTGCTTCTAACTGCCAAGGGCTTTATGCAGAATTCACTGGGACCAACCAGAGTGTTGGAAAAATAAAGAATTCTCTCAGAAAAAAAGAACACTAAGCTGTTACCAACGGCTCTCCAAAGTAGATGCATACTCAAACCAAATAGATTTTCACTGAAGTGAGCTGCGTGGGTGAGAAACAGCTTCGACTGGGTGCATTTGAAAAAAAAATGCTTGTGCATTTAATTTTATTAATGCACAGATAAAAATTGCATGTCTTTATGGTGCACAACACGGGGTTTTGATGTATGTAAACATCGTGGAGTGGCTAAACCGACCTCATTAACACGGGCATCATCTCACACACGTAATAATTCCTCGGTGCTCACACTTCAAATCTCTCTTAGTGATTGTCAAGTGTATGATGTATTGTTATTAACTCTATCTCATACCTAATTTCTAAACATTCAGAGATTAAAAAAAAAATGTGTGCGCATATTTAGAGGCCCGGCATGCTTCATGCATCTGCATATCTGCCCATAAATATGCACCCGAACTCGTGCCTGCAGGATTTTGGCATTTCGTGGCTTCTTAATGCTGGGGTGAGGCTGTCCTCTCCCCCCCGACCCCACAATGTCACTTCGTCCCTCTCCAGTCTCTGAGGGATTGCCCGAGACCCTGAGATCTCTATGCACCGACTTCTTGGTACAGGATGGGTTGCTGCCTAACTCCGTGCTATTAATTAGGTCATTAGCAGCTCCCTGGGGTGGGTGAGTGAGCTTCAGGGCTACGTCCAGGTCCTGGGTGCAGAGCAGGGGCTCAGGACAAGAATGCCTCATTCATTAAACAAGGGCTGGACTCTCAGGACAGGACCCCCTGGTCTCTGGAGAACCCAGGCTGACCTAACAACACGGCAGCTGCCCTCCTGAGCAGGTCCGGCTGTTTGCAGAGAGCAGCCCAGCATTGCAGGGCAAAGTTGCCCCTCGAAAACATGCAAAGAACCAACAGAAAAAAAAAAAAAAAAAGCAACCTGCGTGGGCCGTTTTGGCAGCTCCCAAAAGAACTCAGAGCCGGTTTCTGGTTGTGCCAAACAAGAGAGAATAGCCAGTCTCTGGGCCTCTTGACACAGCTTCCTTTTCCACGGGTTAAATCGAACCAGCCCACAACCTCTTGGGGGAAAGGGTGTAAATGAGACAAAAATAGAGTGGATCCTTCATGTGTCTGATTCTTTCATTCTTTCTCGGTTACACATCCTGGTTCCTTTCAGAGCCGGAAACATCTGTAAAGTTTAAAATCCATTTGCGTTAAGCCGAGCTCATAGGCTCCCCGAGTGACACCCACTGGCTGCATTTTCGGGGGCCACGTTCGGTCGGAAAGGCAAGAGCCGCGGCAACCAGCAAAGATCCTGTTTCCTCCTTTGCGTTGGGTCTTTGAATGATTCCACCTGACAGGTGAAGAATTCGACTAATGATCCTGGGGAAATCGTGTGAAACGTTATTTAAATAACTGGGGGGGAGAACATCTATGGTGACCCACAGACAATACCCTTTTGCCCAAATGAAAGGCAATCGGAAATCAGAAGGGTTCAGGTGACAGAATGGGATTTTGGAAACTCGCCTGTTATCTCTCCCGCAGAAACGCGGCTCGGGCGAGGGGAGCGTGGAGGGATGTCTGAAGGGCAGCCGCGGGCTCCGTGGGGCGGCCGCTGGGCGGACGCCGGCTCTCCCCTCGTTCCGGGGTATTCCTCCGGGTTCTCATTAGGACGCAGGAAGATGTTTGCCAGCAAGCAGGAGGGTGGGCTTCCCTTCCAAACAAAGTGAGCCATCGTTCTGTAACGTTCTTTATTGTCTTTTTGTAAGAAATACGATGCTACCTAGGTTGGCAGTGCCCAGAATTCAGAAGGCATGGCAGGGGCCCGGTTCATGGACCAAGAGAGAAAATCCCAGACAAGGAGGACAGGGGCTTCCTTCCAAAAAGGTGAGGGCTGCTTACTGCTCAAGGTGGCAGAGGTTTGAGCTCAGAAAACACAACTTCTGGGTAAGCAGATTAGACAGTGTTCAGTAAACAAAGAGGATGTCCCTCTTTTTACAAGATGGTGCACACAGGAGAATGCCAGGTGTATGCGAAGGCAGAGATCAGTGGGTGAGGCGGGTGTGTGGCTCAGTCCTCTCACTGGGCCACAGCAGGTCAGCAATGCCATACAGCAACGTGTGGAATGATGGAACGATGGAGGTGGAAACCAGATTCTCAATCTCTCTCAATCCCCCTCTCTATCTACCTCTGTATGAGTTCAGACTCATGGACTCAAGGACTGTGTAAGTCAGCGGTTGCTGTGTAACAAGCGACCCCAAAACTTAGCAGCTTAAAACAACATGCATTTATCATCTTACAGTTGCACTGGGTCAGGAGGCTGGGAGCAAATTGGCCAAGTGATTCTGGCTCAAGGTCCTTGCAGGCTGCCATCACAGTACCAGCTGGGGCTGAGGTCTCATCTGAAGTTTCAACTGAGGGAGAGCATGCTTCCAAACTCACCTGGTGTTGGCCAGAGATGTCGGTTCTTTACCATGTGGGTCTCTCCACAGGACTGTTTACATCATGGTAACTTGCTTTCCTCAGAGCAAAGGAGAGGGGGGAGAGAGAGAGATTGGGTGAGAGAGATTCAGAGATATTGAGAGAGAGAGAAATTGAAAAAGAGATTGAGAGACAGATTGAGCCAAAGAGATTGAGAGAGATTGAGAGAGACATTGAGAGAGAGAAATAGAGAGAGAGATTGAGTGAAAGAGGTTGGGAGTGGAAAACCAGAGAAGTCTACTGGTAAACTCATCTTGGAAGTGACATACCATCACTTCAGCCATAGGCTCACAGGAAGGAGACTACCCAACCAGGAGAATACCAGGAAGTAGGATCACTGGAAGCCATTCCAAAATGTCTGCCTACCATAAGGTACCAGCTCAGTCCAACCACTGCCAACTCTGCTGAGACCTACTGGAAGTGAAGTTGGGATCTGTCTGGGGCACAGGGAAGTAGTCACTACCTAACCCTCATGAGATCTCCTGGATGGATGCGTCGAGAAGCACCTTGTGGACCTCCTCTGCTGTCCACCATGCCCAGCCTTGTGCTTGTGGCTTACAAATTTTTTTGGAGCAGGACACTGAAGCTTGATATCAAAGAAGTGAAGGTGAGTTTTGTCCCCAGGGAGGCTCCTGTCACCTCTGATCCAGCAAAGGAACCTAGTCATCCTCCAAGCTAATGAAGAAGTCTAGAATGCTTCTCAAAGAACGGAACTTGCCTGAGGGATGTCTGACCATCATTTTTATTTGTGATAGCTGTCTTTTTTCTTGCACTTGCCATGGGCCAGGAATTACGCCAAGCTCTTTCTTGCAGTATTTCATTTCATTGTCATTGTTACCTTATGAAATCAGTATCATTAGTATCTCCATTTTACCAATGAGGTAACCAAGACTTGGCTCAGAGATACCAAGTAACTTGGTCAAACAACAGGGGAGAGGCAGAGTTGAGAATCGAACCCCAGCTGGGCTGACTGTGAACCCATCAGTCTAAACCTCCATCCTCTCAGCCTATGGTGGAAGGCAGGTCTGGTGAGCAGAGAGAAGTGAGTTGGGAGTTGGAGTAGCACTATCTGCTGGTGCTGAGGTCCCTCCTCCACTCCCCTATAGTCTCTTCTTGTGCAGGAGCAGGAAAGCTGAAAACTACATTCCCCAAACTCCCATGATCTCAGGGTCCTGGACAAACCCTGAAAGAATGGAAATTAGAGCCTTTAGTGGGTGGAATGGTATCCCCCCAAAATCCTTGTCCACCTGCAAATGTGACCATATTTGGGAAAAGCATTTTTGTAGATGTAATTAGTTTAAGATCTAGAGATGAGATCATTATAGATTAAGGAGGTCCATAAACCCAATGACAGGTGTCCTTCTAAGAGACAGCAGAGGAGACACAGACACAGAGGAGAAGCCACGTGGAGATGGAGGCAGAGGCTGGAGTGACGCGGCCACAAGCCCAGGGATGCCTGGAGCCCCCAGGAGCTGGAACAGGCAGGAAGGAGCCTCCCCTGGAGCCTGCGGAGGGAGCGCGGCCCTGAGACACCTGCGTCTCACACTCCTGGGCTCCGGGACTCAGACAGGATAAATTGCTGTTGTGTTAAGCCCATCATTTGGTGATACTTTGTTACAGCAGCTCCAGAAAATTAATAGAGAGCCTGAGACCCATTTTCATCCTGTGAGGGTGAAGGGTTGCTGGGTGCTTGTGGCCACGAGACTCAGGTTCTACCCGCTCTGCCCCACCAACTCCAGCTTTATAAGGCTGGGGCTATGGTGATGACAGCATCAATTTCCTGAACTCTCTGGACCCATCACACCTACAGAAGCCCCCAACATTGCTCCTGCAGGCTTTCTGATGATTTTGTAAGCACCTCACCCATGCTATTAAGAATCATTTGCCTGAGAAGAATATCATCCATACCGTATAGGATAAATAGAGGTGATATTCTTTGAAACTGGTCAGGTTTCCTAGTTCTAATTTTGCATTCCTGAGCAACTTCCAGATGGTCTGGTCTTGACATCAGCCAGAAGCATTGGTCAAGTTTAGCCAGGTTGAAGCTTCCAGAATAAATGGATAGGGAACTGTCATCTTTTTAAATTAATTGCTTGACAGTTTCATTAGCATGGTGAGCAAAATAATAAATCCTGATTAATCTTTAAAATTAAGAATCTGATACATTTTTTCACCCCTACAAATTCAACTTTGTAGTTATCGCTGGTTAATACCGTTAGCATTTGTCTAGATGGATCCACATTTTTGCTAATTTCTTGACCTGTCATTCAGACCTTCCTTCTGCAATTAGCTTCCTTCTTCTCAGAGCATACTTTTTTTTTTTTTTTGAGACAGAGTCTCACTCTGTTGCCCGGGCTAGAATGAGTGCCGTGGCATCAGCCTAGTTCACAGCAACCTCAAACTCCTGGGCTTAAGCAATCCTTCTGCCTCAGCCTCCCGAGTAGCTGGGACTACAGGCATGCGCCACCATGCCCAGCTAATTTTTTCTATATATATTTTTGGTTGGCCAGATAATTTCTTTCTATTTTTTAGTAGAGACGGGGTCTCGCTCTTGCTCAGGCTGGTCTTGAACTCCTGACCTTGAGCGATCTACCCGCCTCAGCCTCCCAGAGTGCTAGGATTACAGGCGTGAGCCACCGCGCCCGGCCTCATAGCATACCTTTAAAAGTTCCTCAAGTGAGGGTGTTTGGTGGTGAACGTCTTGGATTTTAGCTTAGATCTTTATCTTGTTCCTGTCTTTGAGAGTGAATTTGATGAGGGGTTTCACGCCATGAGAGCAGCAGTTTGGCCCTAGCACGTTTCAGATCTCGTTCCACCGTTTTTGCGCTTCCATCACTTTGATGGGGAAGTGGGCTGTCAGTCAAATTGTGGTCCTTTGGAGACCATCTGCTTCCATCTCTGAGAGGTGACACAACACAGAGCATGGACACTGGATGGTCTACATTCCAGTCCCAGTCCTACCACTTACTGGCCAGCCTCTTAGCCCTCCCCCAGCCTTCTGAACCCTCCTCAAGGTGACCATGCCACCCCCCTTCTTTGGAAGAGGAGACTTTCCAAGTTCTCCACCCCAGTCAGATGACGAGTACAGGAGATGAGGTTGAACATCAAAGAATCAACCTCCATTTCATAGAATAAAACTGGAAAGAAGGAAATGCCAACATATTCACAGTTCCACAATGACTTTCACATCAACTGCAGGGATAGTGTATGAATTTCCTAGGGCTGCCATAACAGAGTCCCACAGACCAGGCGGCTTCAACACAGACATTTATTCTCTTACCTCCTGGAGGCTGGAAGTCCCAGATCAAGGTGTCTCAGAGCTGGTTCCTCCTGAGGCCTCTCTCCTTGGCATGTAGACGCCGTCTTCTCCCTGTGTCCTCCTGTGGTCATCATTGTGTGCGGGTCTGTGTCCTCATCTCCTCTGCTTATAAGGACACCAGTCCTGTTGGATCAGAGCCCACACTACTGACCTCATTTTACCTTAATCACCTCTTTAAAGACCCATCTCCAAATATAGTCACATCCTCATATCCTGGGGGCTAGGACTTCAACATATTAATTCAGAGGTGACACAGATCAGCCTGTAACAGATGGTGAGATGATAGTTGGTTTATATTTCTATTTACTGTCATATCTTTAAACACCTCTGAAGATTTGTAAATTTGACGTTCCCACACTGATACTGGCACCAACTTCTGTATCCCAGTCTCAGCATCCTCCCCCAATTATGAAGCCAGGTTTGGGGAAACAAAATTGAAAATGGCACCTCCTGCCAAAGAACAGAGTGATTAAATTCAGCACATGCACTTGGCCTTTGTAGCAAGGATTCTGAGGGTGGCACTGTCACATAAGTAGTCATGGGAGCCTCAAGTTCACATGCCCATTTTGTCTTTAGAAAGTGTTCTTTCAAGAGGGTTAGGGGTTTTCAATCCTAAGCTGTCCTCTACCACTATATATTCCTAATTATCTTTAGACTTATAAGACATCCAGCCCACTGACAGCCCACTTCCCCACCAAAGTGATGGAAGTGAAAAAACGATGGAACAAGATCTGCAAGGTCCTGGGGCCAAACTGCTGCTAGCCTGGCATGAAACAGCTCATCAAATTCACTCTCAAATACAGGAATGAGATGGAACTGAAGTGAAGCATGAGTGTAAAGATGTACTTATTAGAGAATGAATTCACACACAAAAATTAGTTATCAGGCTTGTAAGAATTATCAACTGGTTAGTTAGTAATATTGAAATCCCAGATGGATTTTTTTAAATGCACGGATAACCGAATGAGCCAGGCAGTAACTCCCCACACTGCCTGCCCACCTACCTTTGCCTGTAACCAGCAAAATAAATGCAAATGCCACAGGACATCTCTTGACTCTCTTTTCTTCTACTCCAAATTCTTTTCCCTCCACTGAAAGCTCCACTTTTGTCTCAACTTTGCTATTTTTGCTCCCAGGCTGTTTTTGGGAAGCCCATGATGGAAATCAGTTGACAGACCTCCAGGTTTCCACGTTGGGGACACTGGCAACCACAGCCCATGTGCCTTTGTGTGGGTGAGTGAGGCATCATGGTCCCACGCACCTGAAGTGTCTAGGGCATTATTCTAGGAAAATCATGTGGCTTTTTCCAACGACAGAGCAGGAAAGCTTCATAAGTGTGATAGAATTGCTCTAGCGTCTCTTTTCCATGTTACTCACTTTCAAAAACAAATTGCGGTGCTTTCCGACGGATTTCGTCAACAGAACAAAAGCGGAGTCAGAAACCTCTTCAGCACTCAGCTTTGAGTCCATGGGAGTTTGGGGGATGGGGTGGGTGGCCAACTGTCATCATTAGGATTTAAAAAAAATACAAAAACCTGAATGTGATTGCCATCTACAAATCATTCTGACCACAGTTAAAATGTCTTATCATGTTAATGATAAGATAATGAAATTGGATATGGCTTTGGAGGGGGGACAAGCACATTTTGGGGTACACTAATAATCAGAGGCACCCCTTCCTCGAGACATATATCCAGAAAAACAATCAAAGAGCTTTGAAAACCACTCAGGACCCACAGAAGCTGTGCCGTATTACCCACGGCGTGTGGAATCTGGCCCCACAGAAAACTGGGACATGCTAACAGAGACATTTTAAAAACGATCGTGGCTCGAGATCTCCTTCCTCATTTTTTCATAGGTTTGTTCTCATAGCTTTTTATTCTCATACTTCTTTTTAAAAAAATTGTAATTTGCTTAGATTTATTATTTGTGTTTCATGCTCTGTCTCTTTTCTTAAAAAACAGCTCGGTTGGGATATAACTCACACACCATAAACTGCAAACCTCAGCGGCTTTTGTTATGTTCCCAGAGCTGTGCGACCATCCTCACAGTCAATTTTAGAATATTTTTATCACTCCCCCCCCCCCGCCGCCATTTCTCACATCTCTATTTCTCCCCACTGCTAATCAACCTCCAGTCCACTCCCTGTCCCCGTACATTTGCCAATTCTGGGTATTTCATGCAGATGGAATCATATAATACGTGGTTTTCACTTTCCCCCTTTTAATTCAGAGGAACACAGAGAAGTCCCAGGTGTGAACATAAGCACCACCATGAATAAAATCTGGCCTTATTCTATCAAATCCCACAAAGCTCTGCCTATCAATTAGAAAAGTGGAATTGCAGAAATACGTCTTTACCTCTGCCCTGCAGGTATTCGAACCGGGCCTCTGTCAGATCCGGGGAGACTTCCAGAGTCCAGGCAACGGGGCACCCACTGCCTCCAGCACTTAGATTTTTAATGGGATTCTTCAATACGCCTCGGCTCCCTCTTTATTTTATTATTTTACCCTTTCTGAATATTTTCTACGGCACCCTTTATGGGACTAATACACCTGCCACCCTTTAAAAAAAGAAAGCTGTTTCATGTCAGCCAATCCTTGGAAACTGGCCGTTTCTGTGTTTGTACCACGCAGAGACGACAACAGCGTTTTTCCATAATTCGTGTATTTTTTGTGACCTGGGTCCTCCCGGGAGTTGCAGAGCCTGCTGGCTCGGTGGGTTTACAATTCCGATGGAACCTCAGAGAGACATAATTCCCGGGGAATACCGCGTCCACCGAGGGCGGTTAACTAGTTTTCGCTCGGCGATCGGGTCACCGGGCAGAGTTGAAATGGGCTTCGAGGGTGGGGGCGGCGAGGGAGAGACAGGTGTTCGATTGGGAGGAATAGCCCCCCCAAAGCCCGTACGTACGTTTCCGTTTCAGGAGCGTGCAGGTAGTTCTCGCAGAAGAAAATGAAGCGACTTAATGTTTGCCTCGTGGGACAGGATTCTGAGAGGAGGCAAACAGCAATCGCGCCTCTCCGGGAAATCATCAAAATTACTCCGTCCTCAGCATCCTCGGGCCTCTCAGGAATGGTCCTCTATTCTCTCCACTTGCAGAAAACAACTTTTCGGAGTGAAAGAGGAAAGAACAGTGTATCAGCCCTGGAAAGGCTCCAAAACTAGGAAGATTCCGAACGCAGACATAATTCAAAGAAGGGAGGGGCCGCAGATCTTACAACAAAAAGGCAAAATCTTACAATAAAATCCAGGCTCCTTACACCAAGGCAAGACCAGGGAAAATGGCCAAGTGCCAAGTTCACCTCTAAAAATGAGTCTGCATTCCATGAACCCTTGTCTTTCTATATAATCCCAGCATCTTTTATTTTGCTTTTTTTTTTAAGTTGGGAAACAAAATGGCTTTGTATTGAATTATAGCCATTGTCATTGTTTCTACCTAAAAATATATCCTAAAATATCCACCTTCAGGACCCATGTATGACTTCTGTGGGAGGTTGCAAAAAAATAGGAGCTTCAGTTTTGCAGCATTTGTTTTGCCGTAACTTGCCTTTGCTAAGTTGGGTTTTGCAAAAGGCATCTCTCTCTTTTCTTTTCTTTTCTTTTCTTTTTTTTTTTGTTTTTTCTTTTTTTGAGACAGGGTCTTGCTCTGTCCCCCAGGCTGCAGTGCAATGGTGTCATAATAGCTCAGTGCAGCCTCCAAGTCCTGGGATCAAGTGATCCTTCTGCCTCAGCCTCCCGAGTAGCTGGGACTACAGGTGCACACCATGACATCAGGCTAATTTTTCTATTTTTAGTAGAGACAGGATTTATCTCTTGCTCAGGCTGGTCTTGAACTCCTGACCTCAAGGGATCCTCCCACCTCAGCCTCCCAGAGTGCTAGGATCACAGCCATGAGCCCTGCACCCAGATGCGAAAGGCATCTTTAAGCTACGAATCACAAGAACCATTTGAGAGCTAAAAATAATCACAGAGAAATACAGCCCCATGCATCCTTCCCAGGAAACTGAGTCCCAGAGACATCTAAGGTCCTGCACACAGTTAAAAAGTGCAGTGGTATTAGGGGTGGACCGGTCATTACATTTATCTCTGTTCACATTCCTCCAGGATTTAGCGCCATGCTAATGTCAGAGGGGACTGGGGAGGTTGTTACAAGACAGGCTTATCTTGGACCAATGATCCAAACCAGGTTTTGCAAAATAAACAATAAATAAGTGAAATAAATAAATGAATTAAAAAATAAAAAACAAACCATACTTTGGGAGAAACCCACAGCAAAGTTGCATAGTTGCAAAGTTCATGCTACACAGGATGGCTTTTTCTCTGCCAGGAAGGGTTTTAAGTAAGTTTTCTGCCTTAAAAAAAAAGTATACCAAGTACATTCTATCTTAAGAGCTAAGGCTATCGTAGCTACCTGTGAGGATGTTATAGTAATGGAATGTGTTTTTGCTAAAGACCACACTTTCATATTCATCTTTCCGAGTCACAGATACAAAAGAAGAAAACAAAAGGTCACGTTGTCACGGAATAAATCTCATGTGGGTAAAAGCAGTAACCCAGCAATGCCGTGAGGATGGTGTACAGGCTCTTGGATAACCGGATGCCGGCTGCTCAGCTATGTCACAGCGTACAAGCATTTCCACTTCCCTACAGTTCAGCCACCCTGGATCTTAGGAATTGTTCCACGTTCTTGGCAGTCTGAGGGGCAATGCACACTTCTTCCCTGTTTGAAGTTGCATCTATTTCCTGCCAGCAGTTCAAACCCCTCCCCTACTTCGCCATACACTGTATCTCAGAGCCCAGCAAAAAGCGTCAACTTGGTAACGTCATAGAAGTTGCTTATTTACTGTGTTTACTGTTGAGCAGTCCTCTCCTCCTGTCGAAACGTGGCTCCCTCCAGGGCGTCAATATTTGTCTATTTCTGTTCATGCTGTAACCCATGGCTCGTAGTCGCTGCTCAAAATATATTTGTAAAGTAAACAGATTATATCCTTTGCCCATTTTTTTTGTATTGAGTTGTTTGCCTTTTACTTGTTGCTTTGTAGAGGCTCTTTATATATTATGCTGATTAAGCCATTCTTTTTTTGTGCAGTGCTGCTATTTTCTCTCTGTGTGCTGCTTTTCTTTCACCCTTGTTTGTGCTATGTTTTGTGGTGATGGCTTTATCCACTTTTGGTAGCCAAAGGTGTCATTGTTCTCAGTTGCTAAGAAAGGTTTTTCTACCCCAGAATTATAAAGATATGATCCTGTACGCTCTTCCGGTATCTATGTGGGTTTGTGTGCATCTAGATTTGTACTTCATTTGGGATTTCTGTGTCTGACTTGAAGCAGTGGTCTGTCTTAGTTTAACACCACCTGCTCCCATGCACAAAATAATTGAACAATAAAACGAGCACCATGTATTGTACAGCCTACTCCTTTTCCCACTCATAGTCAATGCCACGCATAACAGCAAATACATTTCCAAATGGATCTTTTTCTGAATTCCTGTTCTGTACTTTCAAGAAAGTCAGAAATGTGAAATGATTGTATCACGCGTAGAACCTTTTTAAGAGTGTCGATTGATAGTGCTGAAATACTCTCCCCACATTTGTAGGAATCCGACGGTGGCACAGCTGGTGTTTCCACCTCCCTGCTCACCTTTAAGTATACCTACTTAAGTAATCTGCAATTGTGCAGCAACTGATGTTTTTAAGGACAGCCATGGGGTGGGATGGAGGGGAGAAGGGATCACACTATTCCTTCAGTGGAGAGAAAGTCAGTCCTTATTTTCGGGGAATCCGCGGTTCCCTCGGTGAGGGGCACAGGAATGTGAGATGCAGGTGTGACAGCAGGATCCCAGCATCCCTCTTAGCCCCTAAATCCTCTGAGCCCGTGGCCGGCCGCAGGGTCCTGCAGGTCCTCCGGGACTTGGAAGCCACTTCTCCGCCGACCCCGTCTCTTCCACGGCAGGTGGCGGTTTGTGGCCAGGTTTGCAACCTTCCCAGTGATCATTTTCAAAATCTCTCCAGTGTGGTACAAAAGTGGAAGCATCGCCAAGCCCCGAGTCAGTAGGGCTGGGAGAGGAAAAAAATCAAGGCTCAAAATTACCTGTCACCACCAGGGCTGTCACAGGTGAGCAGCATCCGCTAATGAATTCCACACTCGCGTCAGACAGTGGTTTTTTTTTTTTTTTCCCCAGCGAGCAAACTCGTCAGGAAAGAGAGAGAGAGATAGAGGGGGGCAGTGAATGATTGCACGGGGCTATCCTGGCTCCCTGACACTGATCTGGACGAGTCTTTGTCCTGTTTCATTGCGGACAGTTAATTAAGGAAGGGGACGGCTGGAGACCCATTGTCACCCGGCACTAGCCGTGTCCCTAAGTCCCTCGGGGACATCAGGGAAGGAGGGAGTGTCTGGGAACATGCTATTTTTATTACGCTCACCCCCTTTTTAAGATACAATATCCTTTTTGGACACTTCCTAACTGCAATGTCCTTCTCCCCAACTCCAGTTCACGCTGGAAACCTGACGGCCTTGCAGACAGCAGCGGCTGGTCGTTCATGTACATATATGTGCGTGTGTGTGTCTGTATGTGTGTGCGTGTGTACATACCTATACATATTCCACTTAGAGATGGGTCTATGCAGAAACCTGCTATCGAGCTATAGAACTCCAAAACAAAAGGGCCAAAAAAAAAAGAAAAGAAAAGAAAAAAACTTCATTGACATAATCATAAAACTAGTTTTCCTGGTCTCGCCACAGCTGTGGGGCACGTTGCCACGGCAACGGCTTTCCGGCGAGTCTGTCTCCAGCCCGAGGTCTCCAACGGACGGACGCGCTGCCGGCGCGCGGGAGGCCGGGTGAGCGCACGGCCCGCGCCCCGCGTGCTGCGTTGCAGGACGCCTCCTCGCACATCAGCCGCGGCTCCTGAAATGTGTCAGAAAACATTATCAGGAGAGGAAGGCCGGTGGTTGCAGATTCCCATAAATTTATAGATAATCAGGTCCTTAGCGGCAGCCGGGTGGCAGGGACGGGGAGAGGGGGCCTGTGACCCCCCACGCCGCGGGGAGGCCGGGATGCTAAGAGTCCCAGGACGTTCCAGCCTTTTTTAGCTTTGACCAATTTACATCCGATTTGAATGAACCGTCATCAGAGCGCTCCCCCCGCCCCGGTCTCGCTGCTGCCAAATTCATTATCTTGCACCGGCGACGTGGATTGTGCGCACCGGGCGGCAGGCAGGTAACCGCTCTGTGGAACCAAACATATGCCGGCCCTTATCCCATCGCCTTTGTGCAAACCTTTCATCAGGTGCAAAGCGGACCCAATGTGGATAAGAATTCGGCGGTTCTTCCGGGATAAAAATTAATATTTCCAATCTGCAGGTGAAGATGGTTTATACAAGGCAGGGTTTCAAGCTAGAAATTTAGGAGGAAAAAAAATAATGAGCTCCTTTTAACCCATCTTCCCATGTATAAATGATATAATGTACAAATGCATCTATTCGAGCACCAAATGCAAGGCTTCCCCCTCCTATTCATTTTGACTGATTTCTGTGGAGTTTCTCATTTTTGTTACTTTAAACAAACACACACCCCCAAGGGTAATTAAAACGTTATGTGTAGAACAGGGTCTTTGCAGGTGCGATAGTTTTTCATGACAAAGGAAGAAGGAGGTGGTGTCCCAGCTCTGTGTTAAACAGAGTTTGCTGGATGAGAAATGAGTAGTCTTGTGGCGTCTTAAAACAAAAAGACACCAACATGGATCGTATTGAGAGGATGTTATTTTTCTACCTTTCAACACTCGCTGGCACTTGACAGTCGTGGCAGCCTGAAAAACGAGGGCGGTTTATGAGATTGGGGTGTTGTTCATGATTTTCACATGAGCGAGATCCCCCCATGAAAAACCGTCTGGCTTTTTAGCGTGTTTCGATCGCTTTGCACGTGCATCCTACGTGGCTTCAGGCTTTGCCATCCCAAGGCTTTGGTGGCTGACGAGTTCAGTGGCCGCCTGCAAACTTGCGAGGAGGCTAAAGGAACGGGATTCCAAACGCCGGGGGAGACGTTAGCTTCCCGTATTCAAAATTCAAGTCCACGGCAAACAGGACAAAGGTAGCGGTTTCACGTTTTGTGATTTCTCCGTGTGGTGTGATCCGGGGACAAATCCGGGTCCCAGGACCACTGGGGGGGGAGGGGTTGCAAACGGAAAAACCTTTCTTCCCACCCGCCCAGCCCCAGAGAACCTGCCTCCAAATTCTGGACTGGACCAGCCATTGGTATTAACAGTTTGCAGACGACTCCCGTATCAAACGCAGGATGGACTTGAACGAAAAGCCATGCCTTATTTGTGAATTAAAAGACACGACCATTTCCCCTAAAATAACTAAGAAAAACTCAATGAGATCTCAAGTGAAATTTATTTTTTTGAGGTGGGAGGCGTTATTCCAAAGCTCATCTGGAAACTCAAAGATCCCGGGAAAGTTCTGATGGGAAAAACAGTGATAAAACCACCAGCCCTATCCTAGAGTAAAGACACGCTAATTAAAGCACTATGGTGTGGGCACAAAAAACAGGCAGGAAAACTAACCCAAATGCGTATAGGAATTTAGTAATTTTTATATAGCAATTTTTAATTTGGATGTTTAATATTTCAAATCTCCGGAGGAAGACGGAGTCTCCAATAAATAGTTGTGGCTAGAAATTGAGAGGGGAAAAAAGGCTCTGTCACTCTCTCAGTTCTTCCCCTTAAAATAATTCCAGATGAAGAAAGAATCAGACATCAAAGATGAAACCCTGGATGTCGCAGGAAAAACAAAGGAACTTTTTTTTTTTTTAAATCTTGGAGTGGAAAAGGTTTTTTAAAAGATGGCACAAAAGCCAACAATGGCCATGAGGCCATGAGGAAAAATATTGATGAATTTAGCTAGATAAAACTGAACACTTCCATACAACCAAAGGGAAAAAGGCAATTGTTTTTCCTGTTTGCAAAACGTGTACAGACAAAGCATTCATTCCCTTAATAGACAAAGAGTCCTGACATTTTAAGAGAGAGACAAGAAAAATTCAGGTCAAAAATATGGCAAGAGAGGGGAACCAACCACTTTTCGGAAAAAGAAATGCAAATTTTCATAAAACCACCAAAGAGATGATCCGTCACTGCCTGAGTCAGGAAAATGCAATTGGGGGAAAAAAAAAAACACCAAAATCAAAGAACACTTTTTGCTTTGCAGATTGGCAAGGATGGTTGATCATGTCTGGTGCTGGGCGGGTCTGGGGGGAGTTAACCTCGAACCCGTGGACGGTAAGAGCATAAATCTATGCAGCGTCCCAGGGGGGGTGTACAAATCCGTCAAGAGTGAAAGCACCTGTACAGTTTGACCCGAGGACGCCCACCTGTTCCTCCCAGTTGAGCCCCGACACACCTGGCAGTCAAGGCAGTTGACCTTGGTACCACAGGGCCAATGCTGAAAGTCGGAAGTAGCTCCACGTCCCTCCGCAGAGTATTGCATTAGGCACTGAGCTCCGGTGACAGTGGGGAATAGTACGCAGACATCAACAAAGACATGCTGAATCCGTAAGTCGCTGGATGAGCAGTTGTCCTGGGCAGACAGTTGAGTGACAAAATTAATCTGAGTGCAGATGTGTGTCATAGCATGTCATGGAGGGGGAAAAGGACTCACACACATCTCTTCTTCTGAACTGAACCATCCAACCGGCCCCCTCTCCAGGGCTCCGTGTGACTTGCCTTCTCCCCAGTCCCATGGGGACCCCTCAGCGTCTCCCTGCAAAGCCCCTAAAGCTCCACTCTCCGCTTCCCTGCGCTTCCTGCCCCTCTCGGTTTTGCTTTTTGGACTGTAGTCACCATGGAGACCCACAGCCTGGAAATAGGCAACCCCACACCCCTAAAACTGGGAGTGAGAAAAGGAGTGACCCCAGCAAACACACGGCCCAGCACGAAGAGATCACTTCTTCCAGAAACACACTCTTGTTTAGTAAGACTCTTCCTCCTCACCTTGAGTTTGGTAAATGACCTTTCTGGGATGCTCTAATTATTGTAGGATGAAAGGTGGGAGCTAAGAGGGAATGTGGGCTGGCTGTGGTGGCCCACACCTGTAATCTCAGCACTTTGGGAGGATGAGGTAGGAGGAGCTCCTGAGGCCAGGAGTTTGAGACCAGCCTGGGCAACGTAGCAAGACCCCATCACTACAAAAAATTTAAAACATTAGCCAGGCATGATGGTGGTGGGTGCCTGTAATCCCAGATACTCGGGAGGCTGAGACAGGAGGATTGCTTGAGCCCAGGAGTTCGAGGCTGCTGTGAGCTGTGATGACAACACTGCACTCCAGCCTGGGTGACAGACAGAGTGAGACCCTGTCTCCAAAAATAAAAAGTAAAAATAAAATGGAACGTGGCAATTGCTGTGTGTGCCATTGTATTAGTGACCCAGGGAACAAATGACCACAAACCTGGGGGCTTAAACAACAGGACTGTGTCCTCTCCCCATCCTGGAGCCCAGGAGTGTGAGACGCAGGTGTCTCGGGGCCGTGCTCCCTCCGCAGGCTCCAGGGGAGGCTCCTTCCTGCCTCTTCCAGCTCCTGGGGGCTCCAGGTGTCCCTGGGCTTGTGGCCGCGTCACTCCAGTCTCTGCCTCCGATTCCACGTGGCTTCTCCTCTGTGTCTGCATCTCCTCTGCTCTTATAGGGACACCTGTCATTGGATTTAGGACCCTCCCTAATCCAGGTTGGTCTCATCTCAAGATCAGTAGGTAACTAATCACATCTGCAGAGACCCTATTTCTGCAAAAGCCCCCATTCCCATGTTCTGGCTGGACAGTATCTTTTGGGGGGCAGGAGACACCATTTAATCCACTACCTGTCCCCCAAGGACAGCCCCATTCCAGCCACGGGCAGCTCCACCTGATCCAAATGCACGACACCAAAATGACCGGTTAAGCACCAACAATTCAAACCACCCTTCATTGCCCCATGTGCTGCAAGAACAATGAGTTTTCAAGACGGACAGATGTTGACAAGTGTCCGTTCCAAATCCCGGTCGGCTTCCTCTGGGGCAGCACCTTTAGCTCTGAGAAGATGCGGCTTCCTCGTTGCTGATACCTCTGCAGGGAGATGCAGAAAGATCCCTTGGGTCTTTACAGCTTGTATCGCAGCGTGAATGACTGAGGCTGCAGAATCAGCCCCGGCAGGTGCGGAGAGAAGGGGACAGAGTCCCCTAGTCCACAGCAGGGGCTGGAGGTGAGCAGGTCCACAGGGAGAGGGGTCCTGGCCCCCCACGGGCTCCTGAGAGGATCTGGGGTGGAGAACACGGGGTGTTTGTCCCAGAAGTGTTGGCCCTTTCCTATGAAGCAGGTCAGGCCGCATGGTTTATATTAGCAGGAAACTTGCCGGAAAGAGACCATTTCCTGTCCTGTGCAAAGACCAAAATCTCCACTTCGTCTCCCCCTCCCTCCCTCTGTCTCCCTCCCTCTGTCTCTTTCTCTCTCTCTCTTTCTTTCTTTTTTCTTTCTTTCTCTCTCTTTCTCTTTCTTTTTTCTTTTTTCTTTTTTCTTTCTCTTTCTTTCTTTCTTTCTTTCTCTCTTTTCTCTCTCTCTCTTTCTTTCTTTTTTCTTTCTTTCTCTCTCTTTTTCTTTCTCTTTTTTTCTATTTTCTTTGTTTTTCTTTCTCTCTCTCTTTTTTCTTTTTTCTTTCTTTTACTTTCTTTCTCTCTCTTTTTCTTTCTCTTTTTTCTTTTTTCTTTTTTCTTTCTCTCTCTCTCTTTCTTTCTTTCTTTCTCTCTTTTCTTTCTCTTTCTTTTTTCTTCCTTTCTCTCTCTTTCTTTCTCTCTCTTTCTTTCTCTCTCTCTTTTTCTTTCTTTTTCTTTCTTTTTTTCTTTTGTCTTTCTTTTTCTTTCTTTATTTCTCTCTTTTTCTTTCCCTCTCTTTTTTCTTTCTTTCTTTCTTTCTCTCTTTCTTTCTCTCTTTCTTTTTTCTTTCCTTCTTTCTTTCTCTCTTTCCTTCTTTCTCTCTCTTTCTTTCTTTTTTCTTTTTCTTTCTTTCTCTCTCTTCCTTTCTTTCTTTCTCTTTTTTCTTTCTCTCTCTCTCTCTCTCTTTCTTTCTTTTCTTTTCTATCTCTTTCTTTCTCTCTCCCCCACCCACACACCATTCATTCTCTTTCTTCTCCAGAACATCCCATCTGTCCCAGGTGAGCCGCACCTGCGGCAGCCTTGCCGGAGCTGGGAGGGGTGAGGGTCGGGCGCCGGCATCACCATGGAGGCCCCAGGACAGGCACTGCCAGGAGACCAGAGCCAGGGCCTCTGCCGAGTTCCTGCTCCTGCCCTGACCGGGACCCACGGGGTGTCCCAGGGCGTCCCCGGCCCCCACTGCACCTGCTGCAGGACGCTGATCAGTGACCACCTGGGCCGACGGCCGTGTCGATAAGCTCCGTGTCATCCTGCCACACGTGTGCACACATCCATCGAAACGTCCCCTTGCTCACCACAAACGTGGACAACTTGTCGATTAAAAATAAATAAAAGTCAAAGAGTCAATAAATAAGGTTTACAAGACGTTTCGACAGTCTGGTTCTTCCAAAGGTTTGCGTGAAGCTCAGACAAGGTAACCCACTAGGATTGGGCTTTGCAAGGCATGAGAAGCCATCCCTCCGGGCTCCGAGAAGCCAAGCCTCCGGCTCCTGGTTTCTGGCTCTCAGATGCAAAGCCCTGGGCAGAGCCGTGCACGACCCAGCCCCCCGGGGCTGCAGGGCATGAAAAGGTGCCGGGAATCGAAGGCAGGCAGGGTTCTGGCGAGGCTGTCACTGGTAGCCCTCGGCAGCCTGATCTGCTCACGGGACAGCTGGCCTCCACGTCTCACTTGCACCACAAAACTTCACTGGCTCAGATGCCTAAGGTTTCTGTGTCCATCTGTGTGACATTCCCAGTGGCTTTTAGCTGCAAACAGTGCACCTGGAGACAGAAGTGCATGTCACACGTCTCTAAGTAAGGAAAAGCAAAATGTCCCATCATGGAAAGTGACCAAAGGAAGTGCCTCTTTGCACTGGGCTGAGTCATGTTTCCAAAAATTTAGGTCCAATGGGAACCTGGGGATGGGGCCTGATTTGGAAACAGGGTCTCTGCAGATGTAATTAGTGAAGGATCTCAAGATGAGACCATCCTGGATCAGGGAGGGCCCTACACCCAAGGACAGGTGTCCTAAGAGACAGCAGAGGAGACACAGACGCAGAGGAGAAGCCACGTGGAGACGGAGGCAGAGGCTGGAGTGACGCGGCCACAAGCCCAGGGACGCCTGGAGCCCCCAGGAGCTGGAAGAGGCAGGAAGGAGCCTCCCCTGGAGCCTGCGGAGGGAGC
>CM052457.1:75401-101450 GCA_028533085.1 Varecia variegata | reverse complement strand
CCATAGATGGATTGATTCATTGGTTGATAGCTGGATTGATAAGAGATTAAGAGCTAGAGATATATAATAGATATGGAGATGGTATAGAGAGAGATAGATGAAATAGATGGATAGATGGATAAATAGTTGGATGGATAGATAGATGAATAGGTGGATAGATAGATGGAATAAAGGCATAGATGGATGGATGGATGGAGGGAGGGTGGGAGGGATGGATGGATGGATGGTTAGATGGATGGATGGATGGATGGATGGTTAGATGGAATAGATGGATGGATGGATGGACAGATGGATGGATGGATGGTTAGATGGGTGGATGGATGGTTAGATGGAATAGATGGATGGATGGATGCATGCATGGATGCATGGATGGATGGTTCGATGGATGGATGGATAGGTGGATAGATGTATAGATGAATGGATGGATAAATAGATAAATGGAAGATAGATAGATAGACGGATGGGACCTTACTTAGAAATAGGATCTTTGTGATATAATTAAAGATCTCAAGATGAGATCATCCTGGATTAAGTTGATATCTTTTCTTGAGTACCTTGGGGTCTGGCACATCCTAAAGATGAGTCTGGGAGTTATTCCCAGTGGGGTGAGGTCGAGGTCAGCACCCCTCCCAAGTCCCCCGTGTGGACCACACTGACCTCGCTGTGTCCTGTCCTCATGGGGGGCCATCCTGAGATGATGTTCTGGGTCTACTTCCCCTCATGGCCTCTCCTTCTAGGGAGCTCAGGTGTCCAACCAACATTTGCTGAGCAACAAGGATGAGCCAGGGGCTCGTCTAAGCATTTCAGAGACACTTCTGAACAAAAAGACCCAAATTTCTGTCCTCGAAAAGCTCAATTTCTGGCCAGGGAGTTCAGTCAATGTACACCTGCATGATAGGGTATGTCAGAAAGTGGGTTGGGGAATTTGAGGAAAGTGAGTTTTGAGAGCCCACCTTCCTTGTGTCTAGACAAGACAACCATCATCAACTCTCCACAGGGCAACAGGCCAGGAGGAATGACAGTGCCTCGCCCACCGGGAAGTCTGGTTCCGGCAGCTTCCACAGACCCTAGGAGCACATGTTCTCACAAATCCACAAATAACACAACTCGTCAAACAGCCTCTGTCCACTCGATACAAAAATCTGTCTCCAGAAAGACAGAATCAACTTTGAACAATCGTATTCCAACCAGTGGCCGTAATGTGTATGAAAATCGATACCCGAATTCCAGACATGCAGAAGATGAGCTCTTACATCAAACATTAGTCACCGTCTCTCAAGCTTGCGACGTGACCTCATCCTCCGGGTGCGTTTGCCCCTCTGCTCTTTGATGAGTCAATTTCTCTCTCTTTCTCTCTCTCTCTCTCTCTAATGTGCATAATATATTTTCCCATTAACAATGCTGCAAAAGTTTTTTCTACATTTTTTCGTCTGTTATTTAATGGGCCAAAATCTTTCTCCTTCTTTCTCTCCCCACTCCATGTATATGATTGACCTATTATCTACCTATCTACCACCTATGCATGTATGTACATACATACAGACCCAGCTACCTATCTCTCTTTCCATCCCTGATATTATTTTTTTAAAAAACCTAACCATTTGGTCATTTCTCATGCTACATAAATTGACAAAAAGCTGCTGCCAATATTTGCCTCATGTAGAGCAAAACAAAAAAGCAAAGCAAATTCTTCTGTTTGACTTTCGGGGCCATGCGCTCCCCACTGATAATCTCCTCAAACCCAGAGCATCTTGGGGTGGAGAGGACGACCCGTTTCCACATTCTTCTCCAAGCAAGTGCTTGTCTTGTGGCTTCACGGCAAACTCTCCACCACCCAGCCTCAGACCAACGTCTCTCTCTGGGGATCACCTGTTTAATGTCGGGCAAGTGCTGGGCTCTTTTCCTGATGAGCCCTGAGTCACAAGTCACGTCCAAGCCCCTCTCCCTCCTGCTATGAACACTAACCAGGTCCCCTAACACGTTCCATTGGTGGGACCCTCCTAACCTCCTTCTGGGGCAACAAAGTCATGATTCAAAGCACATTTGTCTCCAGGCACATGTTTTACATCAGAACCTATGAAACCACGGTGAAAATGTGAAAATATTCTTGGGAACATGGCATCACAGGCAACAGCAACCAAACATCAGAGGGGAATCTCAGGCAGCACCTGTTGTGAATCAGAAGACTCGGGTCTCAGGGGGTCGGGTTCCCACACTCCTCGCATGCCCTGGGAGCGCAGACTCCACTCCGGAGCCCACCCTTCACTGATGGTTGTGAGGGTTTTAGGAAGAACACGATGTGGCTGTCCTGGAGTTGCTGGTACGTGGCATTAAGTCTCACATTGGTGTCTCCCTCCTATATCACCTCTGATTGCACAGTCGAAGGGCAGGTTCCTTGGGTTCTGTTGTGTTTGTCATGGGGAGAACTGGAGGATGTCCCTGCTGCACACCCGACCCCTCACTGCTCCGGTTCACTTGGTGTCTGAAGCTGGTCCACCAACCATGTCCAACCATCCCTACCTGCCCACAACCAAGGTCCAACCAATGGCCCCGGGCACCTTCAACCCAGCACAATTGTGACGTGGCCAGCAGAGGTGGTCATCAAATGACCCCAAGCCAGTGCCTGTTTGGGGACTCCAAGTGGTTAAGGTCACCCATGATGAAGAGGAAGGCATTAGGGGCTGTCCCAGAGCCCCAGGGTTTGTTGAGAGACACACATTCCAAGGCCAGCTCTGCCTCCTTCCAGCTGCCCCTTCACTGCTCAAAGCTCTTGTTTCTCATCTGTGAAATGGGAATGAATGATGGTGTCCACTTAGCAGAAACATTGTGAGAGTGAAGTAGATAACCCAGTCAGGACATAGGGCTTGGTACACTTCCATGAGTTCAGCAGTGGCTGCCAAAAAAATATGCCTATATCCTAACCTGTGGAACCTGGCAATGGGACCTTATTTGGTAAAAGAATCTTTGAAGATGTAATTTAGTCAAGCGTCTCAAGATGAGACCATCTTGGATTAGGGAGGGCCCTATAATCCAACGAGATAGCAGAGGAGACACAGATACAGAAGAGAAGACACATGGAGACGGAGGCAGAGACTGGAGTGATGTGGCCACAAAGCCAGGGACGCCTGGAGGCCCCAGGAGCTGGAAGAGGCAGGAAGGAGCCTCCCCTGGAGCCTGCGGAGGGAGCGCGGCCCTGAGACACCCTCATCTCAGACTCCTGGGCTCCGGGACTGGGAGAGGATAGATTGCTGTTGCTTTAAGCCTCCAGTTTGTGACTGTTTGTTATGGCAGCCCCAGGAGACTCACAAAGGGGCACACAGACCAATTACCACATCCTCTTTTAACACAGACATTGCATCCTACTAAAACTAGAGCATCACAGAAAGTTAGTTCATCTGCCAAATCCAATGCATAGAGGAACAATTTTATGAAACAAGTGTGCATTTTTGGAAGATTTGATCTCGCTGTACTGGGCCACGTGTTTGCCCGGATCACTCCTTTTCTTACTCCCTGTCTTAGGAGTCTGGATTTGCCTGTTTCTGGGCTGTGGGTCTCCATGGTGCAAAGAAAAGAGAGGCTTGAAACAGATTCTCCCTTATAGCCCTCAGACAGAGCCAATCCTACTGACACCTCGATCTCAGACTTCTGGTCTTCGGAACTATGACAGAATAAATTACTATTGTTTTAGCCATTGTGTTTGCTATGGTTCAAACGTGTCCCCCAAAGTTCAGGTGTTGGAAACTTAACCCCAATGCAATAGTGTTGACAGGTGGGACCTTAAAAGGTGATTAGGTCATGGGGGCTCTGCCCTCATGAGTGGATTAATGCTGTTATCTTGGGAGTGGGTTAGTTATCACAGTAGTGGGTTCCTGATAAAAGAATGAATTTGGCCTCCTTCTCTTCTTCCTCCTCCTCCTTCTTCCTTTCTCTCTGTCTCTCTCTCTCTCTCTCTCTCTCCTCTCTTTCTCTCATTCTGTCTTTCTCTCTCTTTTTCTCTCCCTCACACACAATGGGATGTTCATGCAGCAAAAGGCCCTCACCAGATATGGCCCCTCAGTCTTGGACTTCCCAACCCCCAGAACCATGAGCCAAACATCTATTATTTATAAGTCACCCAGTCTGTGGAATTCCATCATAGCAGCAGAAAATGGACTAAGACAATGTTTGTGGTCATTTGTCATAGCAGCCACAGCAAACTAATACACTTCATTTTCTGAGTGTCCATCAGTAACACAGGAAACAGAGATCAGAGGCAGACACACTCAGCACCTGCTCTGTGCCATGTCTGTTCAAAGGGCCAACTCACTCAATTATCACACCAAATCCAAGAGAGCCTCCACCTCCTTAGATACCTCCTCGCCCTTCCTCACTCTCTGCTCCAGGAGGCTGGACAGTGTGGACTGTCTCAACAGCAACCATGAGCGCTGGTTTCCAGCAGGGTTCAACCTGCAGGAGATCAGAGCTAAGGTCGGCACCTTAATCCTCAGGCCTCCTCCCTGATAGGTCACCTTGCTCAAGTCACTCCAGGACTTCCTTCCAGTCTACTAAACTGCTCCATTTCTGCACCAGCTTGGGGTTTGCACTGAGTCATGTACCCATCCTTAAACCAATCATGGTGCCAAGATGTTCACCTGTGGGAAAAACTGGCTGCTGAAACCAGAAGTAGGGGAGGTGGATGCTACATAGGCAAAGGCAACCGACGGTCACAAGATCCAAAGAAAGCAGGGATCCTCCCTCTCCACCTGGCCAGAGATATCAGGAGAATCTTCTAGAAGGCTTGGATGGGGTCCTAGAAGGATGGGTAGAAGTTAAATTAGCAGGACTTTGTGGTGAGGGAGGGGTTCTCCCAGATGTAAGCAAAGCAAGAAAACACAACCCTTGCACCTTGTTGGATCTCAGTTGGGGCACTGACACAGGGCAGAGTCCTACCATTTAGGATGCTTCACCTCAGCATCTGAGCACACAGGTGTGAGCCAGGAATGTGCTGCAGTTGGGGTTTAATGGTGCATCTCTTTGCAGATGTTCCAGTGGGACTGGAATAGCTTGCCTGCTGGGTGCTCACCTCAGAGGAGGACCACAACTTGCACACCAGGTGTCTATGGCAACCAGCCATGGGCACAGGAAAAAACATTGACTCACTACCCTTTTGATCCAGCTCGGTCTTCCCACTTCTGGGCCACCCACCTGCCTCCAAGAATATCCCAGAGCCCACATCTCCCCTGAGTTGTAAGCCATTGGGGCTTCCAGAGAATCAACGCAGAGGTGTTCCCAGCTAGCACTTGTTCTCTTTCTAATTCTGCCACGGCGCTGCCAACATGGCGGGACCCAACCTATTAAGTGTCTGCTTTGGGAAAAGATTTCCCAGACATTTTGTTTCCCGTGTAGACCAAAGGGAGCCACCTGGCTCTCCTAGAGCAACATTACGGATTAGGAGCTGAGGCGTTTTGCAGACTGCAGTGGGGCTGTCAGGGAAGTGACAGACACATCTCACTCTCTGTCAGCACCGGCTTGTCACTCATCTGGGCTGTGACATGACACTGTGGATCATCGATTAAATGCACACGTTGCTAGCGGACCCTTAAAGACGCAGGGATTCATCCTCCTGCTGGTGAACATGTATAATTCCCGTTCATGTCAGCAGAACCCAGAGGTACAACTCGTTCCACTCAGGTAGACCTCAGACACCCCCTTCCAAAGCTCCTCCGCACAGCAACACATCCCCGACAGCCCCAAATTCGGTCTTATCCGACTCAAAAAAAAAAAAAAAAAAGCTGGTGAGGAAGTCAAAAGAATTCCCCAAGCACGAAGATTCATGAGATGTATAAAGAGTAAAAAAAAAAAAAAAAAATCTATTAATAAAAAAAAAATCCCACAGGCCAAAAAAAGAGCTTAGCCTGAATCCTAAAGTATTAAATCCCTGACATCCATTTTTATGTCATATTAACATTTTTTATACTAACTTCTAGCACTTGTTAAAAAAAAAAAGTCAAATATTAGCTTCGCAATTCTGAGAGCTGTCAGATCTTTCTACCTTAATAAATTTTTTTTTTCTCCTGCACTGAACCAAACAGCACACATTGTCCATCCTCTCAAGGATGTACAGTTTTGTCAGGAAGCGGTGTGACAGGAAAGTGGGAGGGAAGGGGCAAAGGGCAGGCACGCCTTTTCTGACAAGGGGCACAGTCCCATAATAGAACTGTCTTCCCGAGGAGGAGCACACACGGGGCCTCGCTGCCACATTCTTAAATGACAGCAGACAACAGTCCTGAGAAGACCAAGTTCCAGGCAATTTGTAGGAGCACAGCCCTTGGGTGACAGGGCTGAGTCTCCGGACTCCATCCGCGTGTCATATCTGCCCTTCCACAGTTGGGTGACTCATCTGTCTGCGGTTTGGCATTTCTGCTCAAAGTCAAACGCGTTTCCTTCCATCATTCTGCTGGATGTATTTCTGGTGACAGCCTTTCTTTCTTAAGCATGACTTTTTTCCATCATTTTCACACTGTCTGATTCTGTTCTGATAGGACATGCTCCTCGGTTTTGAGGACGACCCAAACGAAGGCGCCTGATGTGTGTTTCGAGGGTTTGTGAAGAAGACTCGAATATTGGTTTAATTCTTGCCCCCGACTTTATCCTGGGGGGGTCGCTCAGGGCAAACCTCCCTATGTGGCTGCAGCCAAATGGGCTGGGTGCTCCCGGGCACGTCCTCAGGGCGGGACGGTTCCCCCACCCACCTGGGAGCCTCGCTCTAACAGGTGTTGGGCCAACACAGCCCAGTTCAGACACACATGTCCTGAGAGACTCTGGGCTCCAACAGGGTGAAGCGTAAAACTCCAAATTTATAACCGGACTTCCACAATCCCTCCACACGGGCAAGATATCAACTGCAAGGTTCAGTGATCGCCCTCCATCACCCAGATGGGATGGGACCCTAGCACAAGCTCTCATGCAATCAGTTCAGTTTCACTAAAATCAAACAAGAGGCGGCCATAGCTAGATTACTCAGGGAAGCCCAACGTAGTCCCCACTGCTAGACAGCTAAAAGCACCCCAAATTAAATGCTCTAACAGTTGACTCTCACTGCATCCAAATAGCACCAAAGACACTCATTATACAGCACGGACAATGCTATTTTAAACTGTTCTTCTGTATGCAAGTATTGCCATTCTATAATTAGATTTTCTTAATTTCTATGATAAAGAATAAGCATAACCACTAAGCTGTTAAATTAAAAATTTACAGAGAGAGCCTTTTGTTAATAACTGAACAGGTGTTCTTTGAGTCCCTATCCATGAACACCTCACTGTTTAGGGGACCACCCAGATTCCAGCAAAGGCAGATAAACAAGTCACAGAAACACCCTTAAAAATATGAATGCAGCTGTCTAACAAGGGCCAGGTGTGGTGGCTCACATCTGTAATCCCAGCACTATGGAAGGCTGAGGCAGGAGGATCGTTTGAACCCAGAAGTTTGAGACCAGCGGGGGCAGCATAGTGAGACCCCATCTCTACAAAAAATTGGCTGGGCATAGTGGTGCACACCTGTATTCCCAGCTACTCAGGAGGCTGAGGCAGGAGGATTGCTTGAGCCCAGGAGTTGGAGGCTGCAGTGAGCTATGATTGCACCACTGCACTCCAGCCTGGGCAACACAGAGAGACCCTGTCTCTACAAATAAAATAATTAACCAAAAAAAATCTCAGCAACACTGTAGCTGGCAGGCGTGTTGGGGAAGGTCTCCTAAGGCAGCAGAGACAAGAATGCATCATTGCACATGGTAAGTATTCAATACATTGCCATCCGTACCATCACAAGTAGCATTCCCAACACCCTTTCCCATGTGAATTTTCTTATAAGAATTAATAGCAACACATTCCACTATTTGTCCTTTTTTGTTGTTATGAAATATTTGTCTTCTGCCCTCCATTATACATTTTTACATGCTAAAAAAAAGGAAACAAAAGTATCCATGCAACAGCTCCTGTAACAGCCATAACATTACAAAGGGGGAACATGGCGGGTGGTGGCCACATGTCCAGCAGTTATCTTCTCACGTGAGAACAGGAAATTGGGACCACACATTGGAGGGCAAGTTGGCTGTGTCCATCACAATGAAATGCACATTTCCTCCTGACCAGGCAGTTCCATGCCTAGATGTCCATCCTGGAGAAACTATCCCACCAAAGGATGCAGAGAAACAAGCAGAACCTAATTGCTCACCCAAACAGGGGCATTGGTGGGGCCACGCTGTGCAATCTTCAACAGACAAAATGCAGGACATGGGTCTCTGTGTGCTGCTGGGAACCTCTCCAGATGGTTCAGAGAGAAAAGCAACCATGGAAATTTACGTACAACCATACAATGAGATGCTGTGAATGTTTGAACAAATCACACACATGCAACAGGTCCACATGTGTCTAAATGTGCAGAAAAAGTGCTAGATACAGAGAGGCAATGGTACTCATGTCTCAGGAGTGGATGCAGAATGCGGCGTTCTTCAGGAGGACTCTGCCCTTATGTGGAATGTGTCTATTTTGTTTACAAAACAGACATCTTAAAGTCATTTCTTGGATATTTGAAGATCCGTATATTGTCTTTGAAGACAACAAGACAAAAAAGAAGCCAACAAGAGTACATAAAGATCATGTTCAGTAAAGAATGTCTGCATTTATCCCTCCTCCATACCCCCATCCATCCATCCATCTATTCCATCTAACCATCCATCTATCCATCCACCCACCCATCCATCCACCCATCTACCCATCCATTCATCCATCCATCCATCTACTCACCCATCTACCCATCCATCCACCCATCTACCCATCCATTCATCCATCCATCCACCCATTCATCTACTTATCTATTCACCTTCCCATCCATCCGCCCAACCATCCACTCATCCATCCATCCGTTCACCCATCCATCCATCTACTCACCCATCTACCCATCCATCCACCACCTACCTATCCATCCACTACCCACCCACCTACTTAACCATTCATCCATCTATCCATTTCCACACATATCTATCTATCCATCCATCTTGCTCTTGCTACATTAAAAAAAAAACCTAAAGTGAATATATAAAACTATTAAAAGTTGTTATGTCAGGATTGTGAAATTACCAATTAATTTTATTTTTAAATTTTTTAAACTTTTGACATTTCCAAAATTGTCAATAGTAAATACATTTTGCTTTTATAATCATAAGAACACCCAATAAATGGTATTTAACAATCAAAGCAGACAATTACATCCGTGAGCAAAGCTGGTGGAGCAGAATGGAGGCTGCTCGTGATGTCACGGAGCGGGAGAAGGAGGGGATGTTGGGGGCAGAGGGTGTTTGGTCCCAACCTCAAAGGCAGAGAGTGGGGAGGAGGATGTCTGTTGACACCCCCTCCAGGACCACCCTGCAGAGCAAACGGCTCCTGCTCAGGGATTTGCCAATGGAAGGGTTAAGCAGCAACATGCAACAACAGAAGTGGAAATACTTCCCACAACCAGGAGCACGGCAGAAATGCAAGACCTTCGCTTTCAGGGGTGTCTGTGTTTCCTCAGCATGAGACAGGGAGAGGCTCTCATGGAAGTGACTCTCTTCCTACCTTTCTGCAAAGCCTGCAGCTGCCCGAGCCCTTGTCCCAACACTAAAGCAGGACCTTGTCCCACAGCAGGGCTGGAGAAAGTATCTCTCATCCCTCTTGCCTGTCCAGGGAGGAAACCATCAAAGCAGCTGAGCGTTTCCTTTGAAAGAAGATCAACAACCTGTACAAAATATGGAGCTCACAGGACAGTATGAGGATTTGGATTTAAACTATGATGAAATTCCCTGGCTGCCCGCAATATAGCCCAAGTCACCTTCACATTGAGTCTCTCCTGGAAGAACACTTTAAATAGAAGCCAAAGGGATCTTCACAACCCAGATTTCCCAGGCGACTCACATCCGGCAATGTTTGGTCCCATCTGTCAGACGCCTCGCATGCAGGTAAAAGCTGAGAAGATATGAATGCTGTGTCTATTTAATACCCCCAAAACAGCATGTTTTACAGTGATGGTTCTCAACCGGGGCAATTTTTGCCCCCAGGGGACATTTAGCAATAACTAGAGACATTTTTGACCATGAGGACTGGTTGTAGGGTGGGAATTACTGGCATCTGGTGGGTGGAGCCCAGGGATGCTGCTCCACACCTCAACATGCACAGGTCAGCCCCCACCACAGAGAGCCCCCCCAGCCCCAAATGTCAACAGTGCTGTAGTTAAAAAACCCTCGTTTAAAGTATCAGAATAATTGAGAGAAATGTTCATTTTCACCAGGCTATTGCCATGGTACACTCAGGCTCTGTACGCCTCATGGCACTGGGCTCTGACATTCACATATCTAAAGCGTTTTCACCCACACATCTTCCTCCCTGTTCTTTCAACTTGATCTGTGCACATCCGACCAGCTGCAGAAAGGAAACGCCTGAAGAAATGCTTAGAGGTGCCAGTTTGAAGGAGCTTTGTAAAACGAAGCAAGGATCTGGACAGCCGCGATGCACAATGGTTTATTTATTTGACTTGAAAGGTGTTCTTTTGATAAGAACACGGCCACACGGCAAACCCATGAAAGGGTCGCTATTGATCAAATGCCACGCGGCAGAGAAACAATGGTAGTGAGCACCGAGTCCAAATAAAGTTTAATTTAGAAAGATAAATTTTGTATCTTCCACTGGAGATAGAAAGAATGTATGTAGGTTTTAAAAAAAATGGTTCAATAAATACGGCTTTGGAGACACGCATCTGCTGACAAAGGCAGAGTGAGACATCACATTCTTGGGAGACTTATCCATCATGTGACATCCTGTTTAAAACAAAGATTCTCCAGCCGCAATTCCCAGAGATTATTTTTCAGGGGGGCTTGGGATAGGACTTAGGAATCTGCATTTTTTGACATTTTCAAAAAATTTACATTTTAAATTACTGTACAGGAAAATTGACATTTTTCTTGTGATGTGCAGTTCTGCGAATTTTAATACATCATCACTTTCAAGATACAAAGTAGCTCCATCACCCCTGCAAATTTCCCTCATGTTGTCCCTTTATAGTCACACACACACACACACACACACACACACCCCAGTCCATGAGGGAATCTGCATTTTAACAAATACCCCCACGTAATTCCCCCCTGGTAAACCAATGATTTAGTGAAACTATTTGTAGCCTCAGAGAGCCTCCAGACCGAACCAGGTGGAAGGGTTTATTGGCTAATGTGACTGTTGTCAAGCCATTTATGATTTCTAAGCATCACTTCTCTTATTGCAAAGCACAGATAATATTCTTCTTATAAAGTGGACATGAAGAGAAAGAAATAATGTGAGCAAAGCCTGGAATTCTAGCAGGTGTTCATTAAATAATGCCCATTATAATATTCTTAGAAGTCAGATTTTTTAAACACATCTAAATAGATAGACTAGATGATAGATAGATAGATTGAATAGATGGATGGATGAATGGATGGATGGATGGATAGATAGAAAGACAGATAGATAGATGGAATAGATAGATGGATGGATAGATAGATGGATAGATAGATAGATAGAATAGATGGACGGATGGATAGATAGATAGATGGAATAGATGTATAGATGGATGGATGGATGGATGGTTGGATGGATAGATGGATGAATGGATGGATGGATGGACAGATAGATAGATTGAATAGATGCATAGATAGATGATAATTTGATGGATAGATAGACGGATAGACCAGAATGGATGGATAGATACATGGAATAGATGTCTAGATAGATAGATGGATGGATAGACAGATAGACAGATGATAAATGGATGCAGGCTTCCACTTCTGACCAAGATGGAATAACAGGGACCAGATTCATCTTCCACTGGACCAAATACATGAAACAATGGTTTTCTAGACACTGGACATTAGGCAATGAAGGACAGTGATCTCCGAGAGACAAAGAACTAATGAGGTGAGCCCTGTGATTGCCCAGCTTACTGTTTGAGAGATTTTGCAGGCAACAGTACAATGGGAGCCTGCAAGACTTCGTGTTGAGAAGATGAGGTTGAAAGTCCGAGGAAACCAAGACAGCAAGAGTTCACAGGATGGAGTCCCAGAGGCAAGAGAGCCGCATGGAGAGGGAACCCCAGAGATCTGCAGACAGCCCACCCTGAGAGCACAGCTGTGAATTGACTGACGCATGCATACGAGGAAATGATCCCATGTCAGGGGAAGAACCACCGAAAGGAACAGTGATGAGTGACCAGTGTTCACACGGAGCTCAAAAGGTACCTGTCCTGACCTTCTGGATTGGAAAACCTCCATAGTTCACAGAGAATTGTGTAGGATACTGAAAAAGATCTTGCCTCAGTAAGTTGCACAAATTAACCCTAAATTAAACACTCCACTGGTCCATCCCAACAACAACAACAAAAGAAAGCAAGGCCTGAAAAGAGCAAACTATTTCCAAGAGACTTAACTGCATCCCAGAACAAAGCTTAAGGATATCAATAATTTTATTAAATGTAAATGGTCTAAATATCCCCAATTAAATAAAAGAAAGATTATCAGATTGGCTATAAAGCAAGACCCAACTATATGTTTTCTACAAGAAACAGCTTTGATTATTAAGACACAAATAGGTTTATGATAAAAAGGAATATAATTGGTAAATAAAAGGACAAAAATGGTATATAATGCTAAAACTAACCAAAAGAAACCGAAAATGGCTATATTATTTTTTTAAAAAACCTCTATGTCAAAGCAAAGAACCTTACCAGATACAAAGAAGGACATTTCACAATGATAAAATTGTCATTTTATCAAAAGGATGTAACAATCCTAAACATTTATGCACCTAATAACAGAGTTTCAAAATATGCGAAGAAAATCTGATAGGACTGTAAGGAGAAGTAGACACATACACAATTATAGTCAGATATATCAATGTTCCTCTTCAAGTATTGATACAAGTAGACAGAAAATCAGGATTTAAAAGACTAAAACAACATTATCAACAAATTTAACCTAACTGACATTTATTAAAGGCTCTACCCCAAAAGAGGAGAATTTACATTATTTTCAAGTGGACATGGAATATTTAGAAAATTAATTACAATGAGAAATTGAAAATGTTTTAAAACCCATGTTTACAATAGCATCAAAAATATTAAATAACTAGGATAGATCTAATAAAAGATGTAAAGCATCTATCACGGGACACTACAAACATGTTCTAAGAGAAATTAAAGAAAACCTATATAAATGGACAGGTATACCTTTTTCCATGGGTCAGAGGGCTCAACATAGCTAAGATATCAATTCTGTCAAATTGATCCATGCATCCAACACAACTCCAATCAAAATCACAGCATGCTTTTTTAGAGCAATTGACAAACTGATTCTAAACTGTATATGGAAAGGCAAAATAAAACTAGAGTAGCCGAAACAATTTTGAAAAGAAGAACAAAGTTGAAGCACCTATACAACCTGAGTTCAAGACTTGCTGTCACACTATAAGAACCAAAACTTCGTAGCACTGGTGTAAGAATAGACTCACTGATCAGTGGAGAAATAAACCTGCTCATATGTAGCGAATTGATTTTCAACAAAAGAGTTGGTAATTCGATGTGGGGAAGGAAAATATTTTCATCAAATTGTGCTGGGACAACTGAATATTCATGTAGGAAAAAGACCCCTAAACTTTGACCTTTACTTCATACCAAAAATTAACCCAAAATGGATCATAAAGCTAAAATAAAAACCTATAAAATCTCTATAAGAAAACAAGAGAAGATTTTCATGGCTTTGATGGACACAAAGGTTCCTTATACAAGTTACCCAAAGCACAAACCATAAAAGAAAACTTACATAATGGACTCTGTAAAAATTTACAACTCCCACTCTTCTACAGAAATCTTTAATAAAATAAATGAAAAGACATAGGTGTTATTGACTGGGATAAAATATCTGCAGTACGGACCCCCGACAAAAGACTTATATCCACAATACACAAATTAACTCTTGAAACTCAATCACAGGAAGGTAGATTTCCATAAAAATGAACAAAACAAACAGATACGTCACAAAAAAAAGATACACAAGTGGCCCATGTTCACGTGCAAAATAGTTCAGCATCGTTAGTCATTGGGGGAAAAAAATGAAAATGAAAGCTACATCCACCTGAAGGGGCTAAAACTAAAAAGACTGACAATGACATGAGTTGGCAAATATTGGCAAATATATGTAGCAACTGCAGATGCTGGGGCAATATGGTAAACGGTCACAACCACTTTGCAAACATTTTTTATAAAGCTAAACAGGTACTTACCATACACACAGCGATTCTGCTCCTAGGCATTTACCCAAGAGAAATAAAACACATTATGTCCACACGAAGACTTGTAGGTGGACACCCATGGAAGCTTTATTCATAACCGTTCAAAATTGCAAACAGCCCAAATGTCTATCAACAGGTGGACGTATTAAAAAAATAGTGGCACCATCTTACTGTGAAACACCACTCAGCAATAAAAGAACAAACGACTGGTATATACAACATAGACGGGTCTCGAAAACATTGCGCTGGGGTAAACAGAGGCAGACGCAACAGACAACGTATGGAATGATTCGACTTATGTGAAAATTTGGAAAATGTAAATTTACAGTGAGAGAAATCTCATCAGTGGTTGCCTACGATCCGATATAACGGGGCAGTGACTAGGAGTAGTCACGCGGTCACTTTTTGGGGTGATACCAATTGTCTACATAAGGAGTGTAGCCCTGGTTGCGTGAGTGTATGAAACCATTGCATGAGTGGTTGCAGGAGTCTGTAAAACTATTTAAGCTCACTCTGTTGTAAAACAGGCACCTTTTATTTTATGTAAGTTATACTCGATAAAGATGATTTTTTTAAAAAGTACAATTTCCTGGGTCCATCCCAGACCCAGTGGATCAGAATTCGAGGGGAGAGCCCCAAGAAGCCAGATTTCTTCTACAAGCACCCCAGGGGTTTCTTATCATCAGAGAAATCTGGAAACCCCGTATTCTCATAAACCCTTGCTCATTCACAATGGAGCGCGTCAACAGATAATATCACCAACGGGAGTTCTCCGCTCTGGCGGTACAGTGACATCTCCTGCAAAGCTTTCAAAATAACTGCTGCCTATGTCTGACCTCCAGAGACTCTAATTTAATAGGTCTGTGCCCAGGTGCTTGGAATCGGGAGGTTCCAAAGCTCCCGGGGAGATCCGTCCTGAAATAATAAAAGTAGACATCTATCTGGCGGGGAGCTCACTTACTAGGAAGAAGGACCAACCCAAACCGGCAGTCCCTAAACCTGTTTACCTCCGGGGCTGGCGAACGTTTGTTCAGGAGACAGTCTGTCTTTATTTTCAGCCTTTCGAAGCTGTTGGATTTTTTTTTTTCGGGCAGTGGTACCTTGTTACCGTGACAGAAAGAGACAGTATCAAAAAATCGATATAAAAAAAACAAGTAAATCAATGAGCTTGTGGGTCATGCCCCGTCCCACCCAGCCCCAAAGGAGAGGACAGACTCTCCCATCATCCTAACCGAGGCCAGGTGGGTACAGAGAAGTTCAAGGTGGTGATTTCTGAAGCCACAGCCCTGCTGTCAGCTCACGTAGGAGAAGTGACAAGTGGCCTCCCTCAGGCCTCCGTGTGGTCTCCTTTGCATTGCATTATTCCTAAAAACCCTAAAAATTAGCCCAAAACTCAAGGAAGCACTGCTAGGGAAACAATGACATCTTCAACCCTCCTCCCTCTTTTTTTTTAATCTTCATGTTGATACTTATTTTCCTCCCTTGAAGACAAATCTTTGGACACACTGGCCATCCGGGGCACCCGTCTCCAATTCTCTGGCAGCTCCCGCGAGCTCCGAGTCACGGTGTCATGGCGGCAAAGTGGTTCTCTCGTTCTGTCACAGACCCGAAGTTCTACATCACAACCGAGTCACAGGATAAAATGGCAACTCTACCGTGAGAACTGGGTTTCCATTTTAATCTTCAGACGACAGTGAACATGCACAAGGTGTGAGTCATCCGAGAAACTTTCGTGTCTTAGACGGACCACTCTCCACGCGTTGGCTGTTGCTGCCGTGACAAATGATCACAATGTAGCGGTGGGACCTTTGAGATGACTTCAGGCCCACCCGGCTAATCCAGGGTCATCTCTCTAGGTGAAGCTGAGCTGATCGGCAAACTGAATTCCATCTGCAGCCTTAATTCCCTTTTGCCACCTACAGTCAGGTATTTACGGGTTCAGGGGATTAGGACAGGGAAGTCCTGCTGCCTACGGCACCTTCCGTCCAGGAAGAGTGTACAGTGGGGTGTGAATGAGATCTAACCTGTTACAACGAGGATGTACAGGCCAGTGGCTTTCCCAGCTCTTGCCGCATGTGTGGGGGTCTTTTTGGAGTCTCGGATCATGGGGGAGGGCCGGCCCACCATGAGCGGCAGGTGCCACCTGGCAGGGTCCCCACGGTGACGGTGGGTGGCAGGGCAGTGCCTCAGACATCCGCTCACGGACCAGCTCTTCCTCCTGGCGGCAGGTGGGTCTTCGATCCCTGCTGGAACGGGGTCCTCATGAATGCTCAGCACACGATACCCCCAAGTACGTGCTGTGGCGGGCTGAGTACTTTGAACGAAAGGAGATTGGAAATCTGTGACCTTCTCCTGCCCTCCCGACTCTCGCTGAAGACGATATCCCAGGAACCCGAATTCCTCTTTCCTAAGGCAGGGCATAGAAACTAGAACCCCTCTTCACCAAATCCAGCCGTAAAACCTAGAAATGCTACTCTATCTTCCCCTGCCTTTCCAGGTAGCATATAGCCCTAAAGAAATTCTCTGACCTACCTCGTCTGATAGCAGGTCATGAGCCCCCCATTCCAGAGGGCTCCTGCCCTGTGCCCCGGAGGAAGGACGCTGCTCGGGGAGGCCAAGAAGAATCTGGACAGACAGGCCTTGCTGGGTTCCCCACTCAGGTTATGAGCATTATTAGATCTTAGCCTTTTTGTCCAATCACGTTTCTCCGTGGCTGCCCATTCTTCATTGAACCCGAGCATAAAAATGAACAGTGTCCCCTGGGTCTTTGGGACTTCATTCTGCAGGCTTCCACCTCCTGGAAAACGTTGTTTAGATAAATGTGATATGTTTTTCTCACGTTAACCCACCTTTTGCTACAGGAGCATTGGCTGTGACTTTTATAAGGGTGAGGAAGGGGTCCCTCTACCCTGCAGGGCTCCCCGACAGCCTAACTCTCCTTCCGAGCTGAGACAGTGAGGTCGCCCCCCTCCCTATAAATAACGGCCCCCTGAAGGGTCAACGTCACTAACATTAGGTTCCAGGCAGCTTTGAAAGCTAACCCCATCCAATTTTCCGTAACAACCCTCCACATTCGGTCTTCCGATTCCCACTGAACGGTTGAATAGAGCCCCCAGATAAAATACAAGATGACACGAACTATTTGAGACGTACTTATACCAAAGAAAATATTATTTGTAATGTATCTGAAATTAAAATTTAACTGGGAATCTTTTTTCTCCCCTTTTACAGATGGAGTCGTGGCTGTCAGGTAACTAACTCTCCCCAGGTCACGTCAGGAGGAGAGGAGACGGACTAGCCCAGGCTGGTGTGACCCCTATGTCTGCACCCTGACACCCTAACCCCAGCTTGTCCCCTCTGCCCCATGCCGACGATGACTATGTCTTGCTCTTGGCTGCACTACATTTTCAGCTCATTGGAAGGCAGGATTGCACGCGAGTTAGCACTCCCAGTGAGTGGCAAGCTGAAACCCGTAGATGAATGGATGGGTGAGGAGGAATTGACACTGTTTTATTAATAAAATCCTCCCTGAAGCTGGGCACAACTTGAGCAGGGCCTCTCTCCTGAGCTGTTTTACAATCCATGAATGGAAAGCCGTTAACGGTAAATGTTGTCTTGTTCATGCATTAGCAAGTCTATAGAGGATGCCCGGAAAGCCTTTTCTGGGAGAATTCCTGTGCTTTTCTCCCCGGCAGGGAAGGAGCAATACTGGCTTTATTTTACTATCTTTAAAAATAGATGTGGCCCCTTCAACCCAAAGCAAATAGATGCATTGGCCGGGCTTCTCAAGACGGGTGTTAGAATGACTTACTTTATCTCTCTCTCTCTCACCTTTGTATGTGTGCGTGCATGTTGCTTTTGTTTCGTTTGATGGAAATAAATTTAACTTTGCCACGGTTTGGACTATCGGGCTACCCAGATAATGGATGACGGTGACATTGAAATTATATCAGGGGCTGGATGTCTCTTCAATAAAACCTCATTAATTGGGATCTCATAAATTCAGAATTTAGGCTGAAATTCATCTTAGTGTTGCCTATTAAGCAAAGACTCTGAGTCAATTAAACCACGTAAAGGTGTCAAGGGAGAAGCTGGCATTAGTTAAGAAAGCAAGACTTTTCGGTAGTTTGGAAGCATTTTTTTTCCCTCACCCCTGAAAATGTGAGATTAATTGTCACTGTCTATCTCGTGATCAGTTTGCCTACCCAAACGCTATCCATCAAAACTTTGGAAGTGTTTAATTTTATATGCGTGGAAAGTAACAGCATCTTCAAAATATTCTGTAATGCTTGCTGTTCAATCATTAGGACTGGCATTAGTCACAGTTTCCTATAAGTTAGGGAGATTTTTATTGTAGCGAATTTTAGCTAAGTGCAGCAAATTACTTTGTAGGTTTTATAGATCTTGCATACCCCTGTCTGAAACCATTTTCTGCTTTTGCAGAGAGATCTGGTAGACACCCTACTATGGGCCTGAGTTCTAGTTCTGACTTCTCTAATGTCTGGTTCTCCAACTTGGACTAAATGCTTAACACACCCCCAGCAGGTATTTCTTTACCTGTAACATCAAAGATCAGCTAGACCAGGTAATTCCTCAAGTTGCTTCAGTTTCTCAAATTCCATCCTACTACAGCAAATTAATAACATTTATATTATGGCTTTTAACTGTTTTCTACCTGAAAAATACAGACACGTGGGAGGATGTGTGCACATGGGGGAGATATTTTATGTGTTATCTGTGGATCTATTTTTAAAAAATAATATTAGATTGAATGATATGATGTTGTCATTTTCATAGAGTAGAAATGGGCAAATGTGAGTAATTTCATGTGGCTCAAACTTACTAATTTATAGGCATGTCTTAGTTTTCCTAGTGATGTTAGATTCCATGAGACTTCTGAATTAGGTTGTAGCAGTCAGCTATTGCTGCATAACAAACTGTCCCTTAACTCAGTGGCACGATGGCTTGAGCCCAGGAGTTTGAGACCAGCCTGGGCAACACAGAAAGACCCCATCTCTACAAAAAAAAAATATTAAAATTAGGTAGGCATAGTGGTGCATACCTGTAGTCCCAGCTACTCAGGAGGCTGAGGCAGGAGGATGGCTTGAGCCCAGGAGTTGGAGGCTGCAATGAGCTATGATCACACCACTACATTCCAGCTTGGGCAACAAAGTGAGACCCTGCCTCCAAAAAAAAAAAAAGAAAAGAAAAGAAGAGAAAAAGAAAAAAATATTTGGAAAACTCTGAGTGGAAACATCCTATTTCATCACGGTGCTGGGCATGAACAGACCAGTATGAGGCTGTGTGCAACTTTCAAAGTAACATCATTTAAGAAAAACAAGTAGTAGTATTTTTATCTCTGAATTCTTGCTTAGAGTAAAAAGTTCATTCCAGAAAAAAATTACGTCTGACAAGTAACAATCACTGCCTGTCTCAAAGCATCCGATTGCTTGATGGTGGTCGAGATTTATAACACGTGCATTGAACGCTGGTTCCTCCTGGAGATGATGCTTCGGCAGTTTATATCACACAAACACTTTTTTAAGAAGAGAAAGAAAAAGGGAGAAACAAGACATTTTTAGCTACTACATTTACCACAATTACTGTGTCAGAATCTTTTTTTTTTTTTCATCTTAGAGACAGGGTCTCGCTCTGTCACCCAGGCCACTTGCAATAGTGTCATCAGAGCTCACTGCAGCCTCCATTTCCTGGGCTCAACTGATCCTCCTGCCTCAGCCTCCTGAGTAGCTGGGACTACAGGCATGCACCACCACACAAAAAATTTTTTTTAGAGATAGGGTCTTGCTATGTTGGCCAGGCTGGTCTGGAACTTCTGGCCTCAAGTGATCCTCCCACTTCAGCCTCCCAAAGTGCTAGGATTATAGATGTGAGCCACTACACCTGGCCTATGTCAGAATCTCAATTACCGTATTCAGGTTAGTCCATGTGCATTACATGTTTCATGGTGAAAACAAACATTTAAAGGAAAAGCCAATTTTGAAATGTGTACAAAAAACAGTAAACCTTCCTAAGGACACTAATAAGTCCTGTGTCTTAGAATTAGGGAGCTGCTGAGTGTTCACTGTGGTCCTCTCACTCTACAGCACATCTATGGAGAACCTGATTCCCACATAAGAATGACCAACGGGGAGATGTACCATGTGACAAAGTCCCCGGGGCAGATGAAAATTATAATGGCAGGTTGACCTGGGCTTAGATGAGTCCAGGTCATGGTGTAGCCTAAGCAGGGCTAGTGTGTGTGACAGGGAACAATTAGACAGTTCCTTAGTTAAGACTCAAATAATATCCTTGTAGAAAAAAATATTGTTGCTACATTGATTTCAGTACCTTGATTTATAACTGCAAGTAAAATAAAACATTGGAGTGAGATGAATGATGTTTTAAAATACTCGTGGAAATCCAATTGCATCGTTATATACTGTCTTAGTCTATTAGGGCTGCTAGAACAAAACACCACAGACAGAGCAGCTTATAAACAACTGATATTTGTTGCTCACAGCTCTGGAGGCTGGAAGTCCAGGATCCCGGCGTGGCAGAGGCTGTGTCTGGTGGGGACTCACTTCCTGGTTCATAGATGGCGCCTTCTCGCTGTGTCCTCACATGGTGGAAGGGGCGAGGGAGCTCTCTGGGGTCCCTTTATAAGGACACTGATCCCATCCATGAGGCTCCACCCTCAGGACCTTGTCACCTCCCAAAGCCCCCACCTCCTACTGCCAGCACCTTGAGGGTGAGGGTTGCAACATAGGAATTTTGGAGAGATGCAAACATTCAGACCACAGCATATACTGACCTTACGAATGACGATCACGAACAGACAAGGTGACTCTGAACCCTGGACATTGGTCACAGATGCAAACAAGTTGCCATCCAGAGGCCGGCAGACCCACCCCAGGAAGGACACTCACAATCAGGTCTTTACCGCATCCTTAAACGCAGTTGTGGTCCGCTGGCATTGTACGTGATCGGTAACAACAGTCCTGTTGGATCAGGGCCCACCCTCACGGCTTTTACCTTAATTACCTCTCTAAGACCCCAGCTCCAAATACAGTGCCATTCTGAGATACTGCAGATTAGCTCTTCAATTCATGGATTTTGTCGGTGGCAGGGGAGAGACACAACTCAGCTCATAACTGGTGGCAACACACACATCAAACTATGGCCCTAAGTGTCTTGAAACATAAACATTTCCACCCACACAGCAAACACGCTGGATCAACTGTCCCCACAAAAGCGGGCGGCCTCCCGGCACTGACTCCCTGCGAAATTTAAGACAATAAAAGGCAATATTAGAACAGGCCCGGTGGCGCACGCCTGTCATCCCAGCACTCTGGGAGGCCGAGGCAGGAGGATCGCTTGAGCTCAGGAGTTCGAGACCAGCCTGAGGAAGAGCAAAACCCCGTCTCTACTAAAGACAGCTAAAAATTAGCCGGGCATGGTGGTGTGCGACTGTAGTCCCAGCTACTCTGGAGGCTGAGGCAGGAGGATCCCTTGAGCCCAGGAGTTTGAGGCTGCAGTGAGCTATGATGACGCCACCACACTCTAACCTGGGCGACAGAGCAAGACTCTGTCTCAAAAAAATAAAATAAAAATAAAAAAGGCAATCTTACAATGTTTGAATCAGTGCTGCCAGGGGCCTGTCTAAAATTCTCAGTGCACCCGGCAAAGCCACAGAAGTCATTTAGAAACATCCTCAGGTGCCCACGCGCAGAAGCTGCAAACAGCTTCTCCACGGCCGGTGTCTCACCAAGCAGGCTTCTGCGCGCTGGAAAGAGACAGACGGTCCAAACCTCAGATCCCAGCGGGCCCCGGCACGACTTGAAAGAGGTACAGCTGTTTGTGTGCCAGTTGCAAAACACCCTCGTTACGACATCTGACGTGCGGGGACAACAACGCCACCCAAAGCGCTTCCGCGGGGGCAGAGGGCCGGCGTTCCACGAAAGACGTTGCGCACCGCGGGCGCGCAGAGGGCCGGCTCCAGCCCGGCTCCAGCCGGATGACGTCGCCTGTTTCTGCGCGTTTAACATTGTGATTAATCCGGCTCAGGCCCCCCAGGGAGGGGGAGCGAATTTTTGATTTGAAGGTTAAGCCAATATTAGCAAGAAAAATAAAATAGAGTGAGTCAAATGGCCTTGAGCGACGCAGCCGCCTGCAGTGGATTCCGAGGATGTTTAGCCGCGAAATGAGCAACCCGCTAATTGTGTAAATGCCGCTAATTACGTGCGCAGAGCCCCCCTCGCCGGAGCGTCTCCCTGTAACTAATAAGAAATCAATTAGCTAATGAAGTGGCCGTTAAATGCGATGCTAATCTCAGCCGGGGTATTTTTAATGTTTCTCTTTTCTCCCCCTTTTACGGCGCGCTCTAATTGTCAGCGCCATACGGAGAGAGCGGTTTCCAGCATGTCTAATGAAACATCATTATAGGGGAGCTGGCATTCTTGGAACGGCTCCGTGAAACCTGCTTGCCAATTATTTTTAATTGCCAGACATTCTCACAACTGGGTCTTCTACCGAGCGCTTCAGAGCGCCGGCTGTCATGTAGCGAGCGGTGGGATCGTGTTCTCTCTGCGGTCGGTGGAAACGCCCGGCTGCGGTCCCGGGCGCGGCTCACGCAAAGCGTAAACAGGGGGTGATGCTCGCACGCCTCCGCCCCGCCTGTGATGGAACCCGGGGAAGCGCGTTCTCCGCCCAGGTGCGAGGTGGCAGGCCTGAGCCGGGTGGCACCTTTTGTCCTGGACAGCCAACCCTTGCAGGTGTCCGGGGTGTGCGGGGGACCTCAAATCCAACCCGTGTGCGCTCTCCTGCCCAGATGCGCGCAGCCCTCTGACACGCATGATGCAACCCTGCAGCTCAAGGGTTCGGAGACACCACGTGGACACATTGTAATTATGAAGTGGCTTCCAGCGCATGGTCTGCAAGTGACAAGTTGTCACTTCTGCAAAGCAAGCATCTGACCGGGCTACCGCTACTGTCCTTGTCCCCAAAATTGGGAAGGCATGCAAAGGGAGGACTCCGGGTGCCCTCTCAGTCTGAGTCGCTCCCAGGGCGGTTATGTAGCCCGTTTACCAAGCTCCCATCTCGCAGGGCGGCTTCAAGTCTTGCATTGAAATGGGTCTCCAGGTGCGGAGGGAGCCGGGGTCGCGGTGTGTCCTGCCCCCCACCTGGCACCTCGAATCCCACCGCACAAGGATACTCAGAACGTCAGCTTTAAAAAAGAAAAAAAAAAATGAGAGAATTTGCTCTGTCAGAGGAGGTGCCTGCCTTTTGGGTTAACTTTAGAATCACATGCAAATTAAATTAGTTAATCCGGCGGCACCCAGCCCCCCCTCCCCGCCTCGGCAAACCTGCCACCAGCAGCTGCCAAGGGTGCGGGCGTCAGGTGAAGAGAGATTTGATGTGACACTTTCTTCATTAAACAAACAAACCCGGTTCGGATAACAGCATTAGGTAGAAAGGGCCCATCAGTTCTTGTACATTTAGTTTCTGTAACGAGAAGTGACAATTGTTCTTTACACGGGTGAGGGCTGTATCCGCGAACAAAAGGGATGAAGACTCCGCCGACAACAGTTGCCATGAAAAAAAAAAAAAAAAAAAACGGGGCAAGGCTGATATATGTTAATGAGAAACATAACTTTTGGCCCAAGGGGACTTCAAGGCAGTGTGGCTACTAACAAGGTTATTGGGGGAGAGAAAAGAAAAATAGAACCTGTCCTTTTTTTTCCCTGTATTTGGGGTCTTCCTCCTGCTTCTAGGTACCCACCGCTCCTAAAGAAGACAGTGGGATGTCTAAATAGGAGCAGGAGGCAGCCCCCAAATGCGCCTGGCTTTTGCCAATGGAATGCACCATTACAACCTGCGTCCAAAACCTGCCTACACCGCAGATCTCCCTGTGGTCCGCGTGGCAGAGGCCGTGGGTCAGACGTGAGCTGAAAGGGCCACACAACAGGAGAAAAATCCTTCTCCCATCACTACGTGTGATGCCATGGCAAGGCTTTCAGGAGGTGTCGACCCTGTTTTGCCGAGGAGAATGCTGAGCAGGTGTTTTGGGTGGGATTGCGGCAAAAAAGAGTGTGTGGGAGATTCGAATGTGTGGCCAGGGTCCTGACATCCAGTTCCGACTGGGACATTTCGCACTCAGTAGTAGGTACCTGGCTGCTTTTTTAAATTTCCCCACTAGGAGCCAATTTAGCTGATCTATGTAGAAACGAGATACATTCACCAGAATTCTCTAGAACACAGAAGCAGCAGAGTGTGTGTCTGTGTATATATATACACAGGGAGAGATTCATTTTAACACATGGATGGCCCCACTGGGGAAAAAAAAATTCTTTCCCTTGGGGCCATAGTGCTGTAGTATGAAAATAGAATGAAGACTTCAAAAACAAAATGATCCTATTTATTGAAAAATGTGTTATGGTTATTGTTTTCTGTGCGTGAGTGATATGCAACTTGAAAAATAGTTCTTGGCAGCTCCCAAGGTGAAGAGACGGACATGTGAGTTACATACGCTTCACGAGGCCCCGGGCTCAAAACGAGCATGAGTTAAATACAACTCACGGGGCAGTTAACGTGTGAAGGAATTGGATCGGGTGACGGCAGAGGCCAGTGTGCCCAAAATCTACAAAGCACATCAGCAGGCTGCAGACCTGGGCTGACGTGACGTTCCGATGCGGTAGCTCACGTCTGAAGGCCACTGGAATCCCACCTCCTCGGGGACCTTGGTCTTTTCTCTTCACACCTTCGACTGATTAAACACGGCCCACCCACCTTGTGGAAGGAAGGTCGTCGGCCTTACTCAAAGTCTCCACACACTAAGTGACTCACGGACCATTTTGGACGGAGGGTCGGTTCACGACCTTGTCAGGATATTGTCACATTTCATCATGCTACTCAGAGCAGCATGCAATTTAACACACATGAATTGTTATTTCTGGAGTTTTCCACTGAATATTTTTGGGCTGCAGTTGACCACAGATAACTGAAGTGTCAGATGAGGGAGTGACTGTATTCGTTTACTTGACAGGTGATGGTTGTTTGGTGCTTGCTGGCTTGGACATGGGCGTGCCCCACAGAGTGCTGCTTGCAACCCCACAGCAAAGGAGGGGGTCTCTATCCAACCTGGTGAGCGTAAGTAATCAGAGAAGACCCTGCACTGTCCGGATGTCCCTGTGTGCACCCCCAGAGGAACTTCATATCAGCTCCTGTGTTGCATCAAGTTAAAATTAAACTTTAACAAGAAAAGGACAAACTTCTAGCTCTGACTCGGACGGTACAAAGGCAATATATGTAACCCAAACATTTGTACTCCCGTAATACTCTGAAATAAAAATATATACATAAATAAGAAAAAGAAAAGATGTAGAAAGTGTGAAACATGCTGATAAAAATGCACAAGCTGTCCCCCAGGCGGGAGGGGAGAAGCCGACTCAGACGCCAGGAGGAGAGGGTTCCGGTGGGACCCGCGCTGAGGACCGAGGCCAGGGTCGGTGGGGTCCGGGCTGCACGTGAGTGGGGTCTCCCCGGGCCTCCGTGGAGCTCTGCCCTGTCTCCTCACCCCACTAGCAGAACCAGCCTCTCCCAGCTCCCACCGCGTGTTGGGCTGGGTCAGTGCCAACTGCAAGGCTGGGAGACCTGTGGTCTCAGGGTGTCACGGCTGGGGTCTGGGGGTCCTCCCTGTTTACACCACATGGCACATCCA
>CM052457.1:52806-74901 GCA_028533085.1 Varecia variegata | reverse complement strand
GCAGGGAAACATGGAACATGTCCACCCTGCCTGCAGCCCAAGGCCCTTCTGGGCAGGTGGACGGTGCTGCCCACCCCCCAGGACACTCCAGGGCCATTGGGGATCCTTCATCACCAGGAGGCTCAGAGTCCCAGAGAGCAGCCCTTGATGCTCTAACCCACGTGCTGTGTCCTGACCTCAGTGCTGTGTCCTGACCCCCGGCTGTGCTCTGACCCCCCAGCTGTGCTCTGACCCCCCAGCTGTGTCCTGACCCCCCGGCTGTGCTCTGACCCCCCAGCTGTGTCCTGACCCCCCGGCTGTGCTCTGACCCCCCAGCTGTGCTCTGACCCCACAGCTCTGAGCCACCTTCTGACTCCGGGGCAGAGACTCTTCATTCCTGGAGTCCTCGCTCCCGGCTGAGCTGTTAAGACACGCTCAGGAGTCAGACATGAAGCCACACGACAACATCAAACCCCGAGCACGAACACCAGTGGCGGAGACAGTACGGAGAATCGAAGGACAAAAACAACAAACCTGGGCCTGGGCCAGGATCACGCTGGACACCTGCCATGTTCCATCTGTGTGAACACGGAGGTTATGGGCCCTCTGACGTCAGCGACACGGGCTGTGAAGAGGATGTGGTCACAGCATAACCACATGCACACATGACAGCAAAGTGTGTGCAATGTTCAGGTGCACAGGCCAGCGCATGGCCAGGTCACCATGTGTAGACCATGCGTCCATGTCTGGTCACCCTGTGTAGACTGTGCCTCCATCTCTGGTCACCCTGTGTAGACTGTGCCTCCATCTCTGGTCACCCTGTGTAGACTGTGGATTCATCTCTGGTCACCTGTGTAGACTGTGCCTCCATCTCTGGTCACCCTGTGTAGACTGTGGATTCATCTCTGGTCACTCTATGTAGATACTGAATCCATGTGTGCTCACCCTGTGTGGACACTGAATCCATGTCTGGTCACCCTGTGTAGACTCTGAATCCATATCTGGTCACCCTCTGTAGACTGTGCCTCCATCTCTGGTCACCCTGTGTAGACTGTGCCTCCATCTCTGGTTACCCTATGTGGACTGTGGATTCATCTCTGGTCACCCTATGTAGATACTGAATCCATGTGTGCTCACCCTGTATAGACACTGAATCCATATCTGGTCACCCTGTGTAGACTCTGCATCCATGTCTGATCACCCTGTATAGACTGTGCCTCCATCTCTGGTCACCTGTGTAGACTGTGCGTCCATCTGGCCACCTGCATAGACTGTGTGTCCATCTGGCCACAGTGCACCATGAAGACAGAGCCTGCCAGGCAGGAGGTGGGTCCAGCGACATCTGCCTGCATCCCGGGGCTGCTCTCTGGCACCTCAACGTCTGTCCTTTCTCTGTTGAGCAGCTACCCTGTTCCCAGACTGGGTTCTCATCCAGGGGGGTTTTCCCTTCAGGGAACACTCATGGATATCTGAGGACATTCCTTGGACTCCCACTTAGAAGACTCGTTAGCAAAGGGAAGCGACAAGTCCAAATCTGAGACCCGCTCCCTGGGGGCGCTTCCTTCTCCGGCAAATCCTCAGTTCCATCCCTTTTCACACACGAGCAACTCGAGACCGAGAGGAGGAACGAGACGCTGGAGTCCAGACCTCATCCCGGAACACCTTCTCCCCGACTCTCAGCAAACTCCTGTGTACCTTTTCCGCATCTTTCCTGAGACGTGATTCACACACCGTGCAGTTTTCCCCCTCCAAGAATGCAACTCCGTGCTTTTTGGTATAGTCACACAGTTGTGCAACCATCACGGTGATTTTAGAACATTTTTATCACCTCAGAAGGAAACCTCATTCCCCGCCGCTTGCACCCCAATTCCGTTTTGTATCTCTATGGATTTGCCTGTTCTGCTCATTTCTTTTGTGTGGAATCGTGCAATATGTGCATCTTGTGTCCGACGTCTTTCAGTGAGCGTGGTGTCTTCGGGGTTTATCCGTGGTAGAGCAGGTGTCGGAGCTTCCTTCCTTTCTACAGTTGGTGAGGACGCCCCTGTGCGGGCGGACCACATTCTCCTCATCCGCTCACCTGTCCGTGGACACCGGGGCTGTCTCTGTCCGTGTGCCGTTAATCACCGCGGTTGTGAGTGGCGCTTGTGCAAACTGTAGCTGCCAGGGGCTGGGGAGGGGGCGTGGGGAGTGACTGCTGATGGGGATGGGGTCTCCCTTTGGGGGAATGAAAATGCTCTGGAACTAGACAGAGGTGGGGGTTGCACAACGTTGTGAATGTGCGAAATGTCCCTGAATTGTTCACTTTAAAAGGCTGAGTTTACGTGATGCGAATTTCACATGAACCATAGGTTCCCATCAGCAGTCACTCCCCATCCCCCCCCACCTCCTGGCAACCTCCTCTCTCTGTAGACTTGCCTGTTCTGCACATTGTATATGCACTGAATCATGGATACCTGGTCTTTTGTGTCAGGGCCCTTCCCTGAGCGCCATGTTCTTGGGGTTCTCCCACATTGTAGCAGGTGTCAAGAGCTCGTTCCTTTTCATGGCTGCGTAATATTCCACTGTGTGGGTGGGCCACGTTTCGCTTCTCTGTCCATCTGTTGATAAATCTGAGAACGATTTCCACCCTGTCTATTGTGACCTCAGCAGGTTCTTGAGGATACCTCGTGCTGCCATTGTCAAACTTCCCGGGGCACGTCCCCCACGGGGCTTCCTGCTTCCCCAGGAGAACAGAAGCCCACCCGTGACCTCTCTCAGGCCCGTCACCACCCCCACCTGCCCCCCGCTGCACACGCTGCCCACCTGTGTGTCCCAAACACGGACATACGCCACTTTAAGTCTCCTCTTAGCCACGTAAGAAAGAAGAAAGGAAAAAGAGATATTAATCCCAACAACATATCTTATTTCCCACCCTATGTGCGACATATCACCCTTTTAATATTGAATGAATATAAAAATCATGAAGCGGCTTACATTTTCTTTTTCACCACATCTTTGAAACGTGGTGCACATTTCGGTCTGGACCAAGGACATTCCGAGGGCTCAGTGGCCACACTCAGGCCGTGGCTGCCGTGTTAGACAGCAAACTTCTAGAACATAGATTCCGAGCAGCCAGGATCCCCTCATGTGATACATTCCAAACACCCGGCGGGGAGCACCTGCTCAGCACACGGCGATCGGGTCCGGTTGTGGCTCCCACTCACAGACGGTGCAGACACACTGGGGGGTGACCCACGAGCAGTCACACCCCTGCATAATCCCCACCCGTTGAGTTGGGCAGAACCAAGAGACTGTGTCAAAGATGGGGGTCGGGGCATCACTGCAATTATGTTTTCATACCCTGAGGAAAGACACTTTCCTGTAGGAACTGGAGCAGCCAGCAGCGTGGTGTGGATGCACGTGGAGAGCCCACCTGGCAGGCAGGTGCAGTAGCCTCAAGGGCCTGGCGTTATCCGGCCGCTGATAGCAGGAGCTACCCAGGGAGTCCCCAGATACGAGCGTGGCCCACCTGACACCCCAGTGGCAGCTTAGGAGATGCGGGGCTGAGGACCCAGTGAAATTGCACTTGGATTTGTGACCCACAGCAGGTGCTGTTTGAAGCCACTAGGTCTGCAGTGATTTGTACGTGGCACAGACAACTAACACACAAACAGAGAGACAAAGTGACAGAGACCCCCAGGGCCAGGAGGGGATGGGTTGTTACCACCAAGAGCCAGTTCCCAGGGCCCTGTCTCTGAAGGCGTCCTCCTCCTGGCAAAGGCAGAGCTATTTTCACGTCCACCTCTGCTCATCAGTTCTGCGTGTGCACCTTAAATCAGAACCCAGGAAAGACGGCGCTTGCTACGATCCACCTCACATGTGTTTTAGCCAAAGGATCCCAAGGAAGTCCCTGCTCACGAATGGGAATTTGAAGATATGTGAGCATCAGAGGCCAATGTTGTTCCCAGAATCAGGGACACGCAGTTCACAGGAGGGAACAAACCTCCATGTCCCCTGTGCCTGTGAGAAGACAACAAATCTCGAAATCATAAAAGACACGCCAGTTCCAACACCATGAGACGCCATTGTTTCATTGACTGACATATTGAAGATGTTTAAAGTTTACAGCAACGTGTGCCCGGAAACAGACATTCAACAAACCCGGGTGAGTTCTCCCAAGAGGGAGATCTGCCAGCATCTCCCGAAAGCCTTAGAATAATAGATCAACGTTAGACCAGTGATTTCGTTCCAACGTTTTCTCCCAAGACAATGAGCAGAAGGCCAGCCAAAGACGTATTATCAGGGATAGGCTCATAAGCATTATTGATAAAGCCAAAATCTGTGAGAAAACCCCAAACAGGAAACAAGACAAATGAATGACCTAATCTATATACTGTCATGTTGTACAATCATCAAGAAATATGAGGAGAGTTATTTAAAGATATGGGGAATTCTTATAGCATATTATTAAAGTTTTTTTTAAAAAAAACATGCTTTAAAAAAAATGCCATTATTTGGAATACTCTTTATCCTCAATAAACAGATGGGCCCTCCACCTCTGCCGTCTACCTCCCAATACCCAAAACCCTGGTGGAATTAGGAGAAAATTATTAAATACCAGACAGATTCCAAGAACAGGGCATCCTATTAATACAAAATACCTGAGCAATACTCCTCAAGACCATCACATTCTTGAAAACCACTAAGAGAACAGATTTTAAGATTTCTACACACAAATAAATTATAAGTGTGTGGAGTCCTGGATATGTTAACTAGCTTGATTTACCCACTCTGAGATGGGCACATAGATTAAAACATCGCATCATACACCACGAATATGTGCAATTTTTGTTTATCCCTTAAAAAAATAATTAAAGAAAAAGCCTTCAAGGTCATCAAAAACAAAGAAAATCTGAGAAAGTGTCACAGCCCAGAGGAGTGATAACTCAATGTCACGTGAGAGCCCAGCACAGAATGAGGACATTGGGAGAAAATAAGGAAATCTGAATAAAGTCAGGACTTCAGTGAACAACGTGTCAGTATCAGTTCATTAGATGTCAATAATGGGGAAATCAGGTGCAGGGGACACAGGAAGTCTCTGTGCAATTTTTCTGGAAGTCTAAAACGATTCTGAATAAAATGTTCATTATATAGCCACACACCTATACACGAATCTCTCTGTTTGTATGTATAAACACAAATACATAGTACACAGAGCTTGATTCTAAATTACAAAATAGATAAACAGCGTTACTACATATATGTTAGAGCAGAAAGAGGAAGGCTGTCCACTAACATGTCAGTAGACACTGTGGCCACCACCTGACTTCTCTTAGCATCCTCCAAGGCCCAATCCTGACACTACCTCGCCTGCCAAGTGAGGTCTCCAGGACACACGGGAAGACCCCACCCCACCATAGCCACCTGCTTCCTCTCCCGCCTGCTTCCTCTGCAAGCAGCATGAAGCGAAACGCACAGCCCCATGTTCATGTTTCTCTCCCAGAGATGGGACACCCTGAACCAGCACATCCCCCAGACTGACATCGGGGACTGAAACGTGCTCTCTGACTCTTCCCTTTGCCGAATCCCAGTTAAGAGCCGAAGGAATCTTCCCAGCCTCGGACCTACTAAGAATGTGTAAAATGACTGAATTTAAACGTGCGCATAAACCCACAGGCCCCCGGGTGCAGCGTGGAAGCGGATGTCAGCTTCGCTCTGTAAAGTGTGTGCCGGAAAGGATAAGTCAACACAATATGGATAACTCTACAGAAGACACCATCATGGCCAAGCCCTTCAGAAAAGCAAACCCAGGGCTTTCAGATTTCAGAATGCTTCATGGAGACCTCCCCAGTTCCGGAAGAAACGTATCTTTCCAGGAACAGGGTGGGCCGTGGGAAACCCTTCCTGTTCCAAACATCTCCAGACCCTTTGTCAACGGGAAAAAATTCCCTTTATAACGTGCGTTGACAGTGTCACAAGAAGGTGTGTGTGCACTTCCAACCACTTAAAAATGGTTAAAATGGGAAGTTTTATGTTACGTGCATTTTGCCACGAAACACTGGAAAAAGTCACTAGGGGCTGATGAAAGGAAACGGATGCGTAGGGTTTTCTGGGTGAAAAGGGGGCGTGTCCTGGGTCGCCGCCCACCTCATCCCGGCAGCGGAGGTGACGCGGTCCCCAAACCGAAATGTCCCGCAGACACCCGCCTGCCCCTCGCCCGCTCAGCCCTTGTCATCCGCGGGCAAACAGCTTCTGACACGTTTTCAATATGATTCCATTAGAACAAGTGGGGCATGATTGATAACCTAATATCCAGCCCCGCAGACGGTCCGTCACGGGAAGTATATTAATTATTCAACGCGGCTCCGTAATGCAGGAATCAATGTTGGAAATGAAGGCGAGGAACTCCAAACTCTCAGCAGACTCCAACGACATAATAAAAAAGGAATACTAAATAATCCCAGCCTGTAATCATCGGCTTAATAAAATCCATTTATTTAGCTGTCAAAGCCGTGGCACGGTTTCATTTTAAAAAAGAATAATTGAATACATTTTTGAGTTCTTTTTTTTGTGGGGGGGGGGGTTCAGGGAGGGTGGACAAAACGACTCACGTGTGTTAAAGGAGTCCTTAACTCCGAAATGTAAAACCGATATTTACGAGTTGGGAAGACAGGCGCCGGGGTGGGTTCCAGCTGGGAGACCCTCGAGGCCCCAAGAGCTCAAATGGGGGCATTTGACCCCACGGGGGACAGATTCAGAGTCACAGTCTTCGACGTAATGAACCCACTTTCCCGGGGGAGCTTGCACGAGGCCACCCTTGCTAAACCCCGCCGGGTAGGGCCCCCTTGGGTCCTGCCATTCACTGCGATCCTTCTCCTTTTAATTTAACTTAATTACAATTCAGAAAAAACAGAACGTCTTGGATGGTTATCCCAGACGTGAAATCTGTGCTACCAATGCAGGACTGTGGCAACTTCACAACACTGGAAGGGAAGACCCACAGAAAGGCAGGTATGTTGGCGCTGAACATGCGTGTAGCATCTACCAAACGGCCGTTTAGGAAAGAGCCATCTGCTCACCTTGGTCTCTACGATGCTCCGAAATGTGTCTCACTGCAGGAACCCCACAGTCAGAATATCCAGAGAACCAAACACATTCCTGACATTCCGTCCATTAAGGGCTAAGAGTCAACACTGTGAGTTGTGAAAATATTTGGCCAATGCCCCGCAATTTTGGTTTCTGTTTTATTGAACTTACCATGAAAGCGTTGATGTTGACGTAAATAAAAATGAAAGGCCATAAATACATTTTAAAATGGGTGGGGAAGGGGTCTGACATTTGCTATCAATGTCTCAAAAATATCGTCGATCAGGAAAACTTCACGCCTTCACTGTTTTATGCCCCCTTGAAAGCACAAAGACCTACGTGATAGTTTCTGAGTGGTGCCTTCACGCTCAGCTAAATCTCCAGAGGATGCCCAAAAGGGGACAGCTCTGTACAGTTGCTGGGGTTGTGCACTGCACACTCCAAGGGCTGCCATTCATAAGGACGGCAAATGTACTCCCCAAAGGCGGGCTGTGGATAGCTTGTGTGGCCAGGTGGACAGAGAGTTGGCAAGATACCCAATACGCCAGCTGACGAGGTGGGAGGACGTCTGCTGGGGGGTTCTGGGAAGGGTCTGGCCTTAGGAAGTCCTGGCTTTGGGACAACCTTCCCGATTTTCAGCCTACAGATGTCCTGTTACCTGGAGCGACAGGGGTGTCTTTGAGACCAGCCAGTGGTGCACAACAAAAAGCTTCAGGACTCTGATCTTGGCTAAAATGCCCCATGGCAGGTGGAGGGAGAGCAGGGCGTCCCTGTCCTCGGGTGTCACCGTGGCATCCGTCTGCTCTTTGGGACTGTCCGGCAGTGACAGTCCCAAGACATCCTCCAATGGAGGCCTCACCGCACAGATGCACTTGGAGTTTGCACCAGCGCACCCAGCCTGGGGGCCCCTCTGGCCATGACAGGTGCCCCCAACACCCACCTGGGCTCTCTGCTACCCCTCCACGGTCTCCCACGTCCATCCCTGGGGTCGGCCACCATGCCAGCCCCTGCCAGCCAAGCCCTCTCTGCAACCCCAGTGCCACCCAGCCTGGAGCCCACCCCGGCCCCCACCAGACATGCAAGGCAGGTCCCGGCTTCTCACCTGTGCCAAGACCCCCAGGTGGCCATTCTGGGGGCGCCATCAAGACCCCCAAAGAACAGGTGTGTCAGGACGTGCCTGTGTGTCCGTCCTCCATGGAGAACCTGTGAGTCCTCAGACACCTGGGTCCCGGCTCCTTCCCCTGGGCTGACAGCGCCGGACACCCTCCAAGCCGGACACCCTCCAAGCCGGACACCTTCCAAGCCGGACACCCCCCAAGCTGGACACCCTCCAAGCCAGACACCCTCCAAGCCGGACACCCCACCTGGTGAGTAAATGGGGACCCCTGCAGGGACACCTCTGCCATGTCCCCCAAGGAGACAGTCGCAGATCTAGCTGCGTCTGTTGTGTGTAAACAGCCATGGCCCGCATTGTGTGCATGTGTATAGATGTCTGCACACTTACCCCATCGTCCACGGATGGGCGTTGGCTGCTCCCCCCTTTTCCTGTTCTGAGTGAGACTGTGGGACTTCAGGGCAGGGACCCCCCGCGTTCTGTCCCCTGGGAGACCCTGGGCTCCCGGTACAACAGCTGCCCCCACCCCGCCTGGGAGGGAGCCGTCCACAGCACCCCCAAAGGGACCAAAACGGGCGTTGAAGTTTTCTTTCGTTCTGCAACCCTGGTTTTGCAAAACCCGTTTAAAGCAAAAGAGAAAAAAAAACAAAGTCGGGCTATTTTTTCCCTTCCTGTGCTGATCGGTCGCGAATGCTAAGTTGAGTTTATTTAGCAAACCTTCGCTCATTCATTGTGGGAGCATTAGTGTCACTTCCAATGCGCGGAGCACACTGACGGCTGCCAGGTCCGGGGGGGGAGTCGTGCCTGGCGCCGTTTCCGGGGCAGGGCTGGGGCGGGAGGGCCATCCTCGTCCTCGGGGCAGCGAGGACACGTCCCACAGAAATGGATGCGTTTGTCCTTACTGGTGCAGAGACCGAACAGCCAAAACAGCTCACGAGAGAATGTGCAGATCAGCCCCAAATCCCTGAGGAACGAGGCATCTGTCCCCCGACCCTGAGCAGCGTGGCAAACACGCCACGACCAAGATAAAGCTCTCAGCCACGGGCCACTGAGCTGTCCACGCCGGGGCAGCCTCACGTCACGCCTGCATCTTGCAATTTCCTCCTCGCCCTCAAAAATGCCCCAGTTTGGTTCAGAAAAAAATCACACCGTCCTACATAAAGATTAGTTCTCTGTGCTTGGAGGGGAAAAAAAAACCCTCAAGACCCCATTTATCTAATAATCAGGAATGCATGCATTTCAATAAGCTATTGGGAAAACTGTGTTTAAGACAATTCACAACAAAACTGTCAGATGCATCTCAGATAAAGCCATGGAGCAAACACCAGGCAGGGAAAACGGCATGTGTATCTGAGCCAAGAGGGACGCACCTTGATTATTCTCACGTTAGACAAAGTTAAAAAGTTAACATGAAATTAAAAAGGAGACAGACTCTTATCATGGCAAATCTGTTTGGTCGGGTTTTGTGGGTGTTTTTTTTTTTTTCTTCTCCGAATCACTGCTGCAGTCGGTTGTGTTAAATCGTGGCTGCAAACGTCAGGATTTCTGCCAACCAATTATCTGTTCATTTATTAACCCGGAACAACAGGTGTCTGCTTAGGTGCCTGAACAGCTCCGGAGAATACACCCGGTCGTTTAAAAATGGTAAATCTATGCGATATGACTATCCACCAGACGTTCGCGGCCGAGGGGCAGGCGGGTTTAGTTTCAGGCGTTGGTGCCAAGCAATCGGGGTTAGAAGTAGCTTTCTCATTATATCCCTTTAGCAGACGATATCCCAGAAAACTAGCGCTTAAAGGTGCCAGGCTGGGCTGCTGCAAACCCATGACAGCTGCATTCTCGGAAGTCAAAGCTGTTTTGCAGGAAGCAGTTTCTGACACTTTGCTGCACCGAGTTACGTGGCAGGAACCTTAAATTCCAGACACAAATGTGCTCCTCATCTCTCACCTCATGCATCCTCCACGGCAACAAAAAAATTACTAAAGCAACCTTTTAGGGATCCTCCTTCCGGGATTAATGCTGATTTTTTTTTTCCCTCGGCTTTTTTCTTCGCCTTAAAAACCTTACAGACTCAGAACTCTCCGTTAACGCCGGCTTTGGGAGCGCGGAAAGGCATCGCGGCCGGATTGGTGGAGTTTACCTTCCCTGAAAACCGCAGCCTTTCGACAGAGTTCACTGCGTGCATCAAGAATAAGAAAAGCACACGGAAAACGACCAGTGCCAATTTAACGAGCCCGCTCGTGTGCTCTGCCCAGAGTGTTTATAACATAGTCTTCGGTTTACAGGGACAGGAAAGTGAGCACCAACGTCCCCCGTCCTCCCTCCGGAGGTGGGAGGTGGGACGGGCCATCAGCCGTGCAAGGGACTAAATGCCACCATGCGGTTCTGGGGTCTTCGACTCATTCGGGGTCCGTTTGCTTGGAACTCCCCTCGCCGGCAGCTGGCGAGCGAGCGGCCCGCCGTCTGAGACGCGAGTGCCGAAATTAAAGCTATTAATTAAGTCCCACCTCGGCCACCCACCCCCAACATGGAAAAGGCCTCTTTCATTTCCCTGCCTTGCGTGCAGACCAAGTGAAATTCCACAAGTTATCGAAGTCACGTGACTGTTTCTGGCTCCGCCGCCTCCTGGAACGCGCCCAGGGGTTGCAATCCGCGGGGAGAGTCCGACCCGCCTGGAACTCACGTCCCGCCCTGGGCTCCGGGTTTCCTCCAGCAAGTCAGGGAAGCTGCCTCGTGCATGCCCACGTCTGGGCTCCCTCACGTCCCCTCCGGGCCCCGGGGAGGCCACCTGCAGGGTACCTGGTGGAGATGTCCCCAGGGCACAGGTGGACCTCAGGAAATTCCAAGGGCGGCATAAGAGAAGATGCTATTTCAGAACGCCGCGGTTTCTGCCGATTTCGGTGGAGCAGGGAAGGCAGAGCCCTGTCAGCGGGTTTGTGGGGAGCCGTTTTCCAAGCTGGTAAATCAACAAAAGGACGGTGTCACCCCGGGAGCCCCCGCCTGGGGCCAGGGTCTCACTTCACGTGACAGGGAGGGACCCTTCCCACATCCTCCGTGCCCAGAGGGCACAGGGCACAGATACACACGGGAACGTGGCACCCACGGAGCCCGGAAATCCCTTTATTTTTCACTGAGCTGCATCAAAACCCGTGAAGTTCAAAACTGAAATTCATTATGAATTTCACAACATCAAATTCACCAGTTGACTTTAAAATGCACACTTCACAGGCGTGGAACACATTCACGGGGTTGTGTGCCCACCTCCTCTGTCTGGTTCCAGAACATTCTCATCCCCCCAAAAGGAGACCCTGTCCCCACGAATACTCACTCTCTATCCCCTCCCCTGCAGCCCCTGCCACCACGAATCCGAGTCCTGCCTCAGTGGATCTGCCTGTTCTGGAGTTTTCACATAAACAGAGTTGCCCACTGTGTGTCCTTCTGTGTCTGGCTTCTCCCACCGAGCACGATGTCCCCAAGCTCCATCCACGGTGTAGCAGGTCTCAGAGCCCCAGTCCTTTTCATGGCCGAGTAATATTCCACAGTGTGAACCGACCACGTTCTGTTTATCTGTTCGTATGTTGGACACTCGGGCCGTTGGCACCTCCCGGCTGTCGTGAGCGATGCCGCTGCAGACCTGGGTGTGCAAACATCTCTCCGAGTCCCTACTGTCACCTTCTCCGGGCATACATCTGGGAGGGGCTTGCTATGCTCGGTTTTTAAGGAGCCTTGTGTCCCGTTTGATGTCCAGGGCTGGGGTCCGTGACACCCAAGCCCCCTGTGTGAGGCCAGGGCGGAAGGGAAGATACAGGTGCTGGTGTTGGGGGGGGCCCTGGCTCCAGGTGGTGGGGGGCTGGGGAGGGACCCCCGAGGTCGGAGTCTCCTAATGAGGTTTCAGCCGGTGGCCAGGACCCGCCCGCACCAACACACACGCATTCATTTCACACAATTAATACCGGAGATAAATCTCCCGGGCCTGGGGGCTGGGGGCGGGCACGGTTCTTGCAGCCAGAGTTCACAAAACACAAAAAATACGAGGTCCCGGCCAACATCCATCTTGGGTTTCTGGCTGGGGACCTGAGGTCTGGACCACCCGTGGAGGTGGCTGCGGATTCCAGAGACCCCCACCCCCGCCAGCTCTGCTCTGACGCTGCGGATTCCCACGCCCCCCTCCCCATGCTGTTTCTCATAGCCTCACTTTCCACCCAGCCTCGGCCTCCCGGGAGCTTCCAGATTCCAGAACCTTCCAGAAGAAATCCAACCGCCCCCTCCCTCCGGCGCTCAATCCAAGCCCAGGCCCCCCGGAGCCCACGTGGAACAGACGCTGTGCAAATCCTGCCACCGACATTCCCACCCCTTCTGCTGAGGGAGGCCCCTTGTCCACAGACAGGTCAGCACCCACCTAATTTTCAGCCTGGATTCAAATAACCACGAAAACACGGTTTATCACAGTGAAAAAGTATCGTTTGTGACCACAATATACACGGTTAATGAATAATGCGATTGTGGATAGCATCCTGGGCTTTTCGGATTTCAAGTCGAATCCCCGTCTTCCTCTATGGGGACGTCCTAGTCAAACATGCACACTCCCTCCCTCTCTCTCTTACACACACACACATTCACATGCACGTACATGCACATGCACATACATGCATACATACAGGCACACACATGCACATGCACACATATGCACATGCACACATGCATGCACACACGCACATACACACATGCATACATGCACATGTGCGCACACATGCACACACATGCACATGCGCACACACAAACACATGCACATGCAAACACGTGCGCACACATGCACACGCATGCACACATGCAAACACATGCACATGCACACACACGCACACGCATGCGCATGCACACGCACACACACAAAACCTGTGGCGTTTGTTCCCGTCAATCTCACTGCACTCCAGTGAGACCCCGAGGACTGTGAAACGTTACGTGATGGTTTCTGACAGTTCTTGGCAGCCGGGCCGCCGAGCCCTGGAAAAGCTCTCTCTCTCCCGATCCAAGATGGAATTTGGACAGAAACGCAGGGCTCGCTGGAGCGGCCGTGTGGACCGGGGGAGAACGAGATGATTAATGCAAACAGTCCTGTTTAATGGGGATATTAAGTAAACTGCTGGTTAAAACACCCATTTATCATCGCGGCCTCCTAATTGGCTTCCCGTTCCACCGGCATGTGGCATTTTCAGGAGGAATTATGGTCCGTGCACGCAGCCGTCGCAAATGCAATAAATCACGCCGGTGGGTTTGGGCTCATTCGGACACAGGCCAAATTGAACCCCAGCCTGCAGAGGGGCTCGCAATTAAAGTTCATCACAACTTCGCAGGCGCAGGAGGTGTTTTATTTACCGGGATGGGCTGAACTATGTCCCCCAAAATTCATGTGTTGGAGCCCTGAACCCCGGGACCTCAGACTGGGGCTGTGTTTGGAGACGGGTCTTTAAAGAGGTGATTAAGGTAAACTGAGGCACCAGGGTGGGCCCTGATCCAACAGGACTGGTGTCCTCATAAGCAGAGGAGATTAGGACACAGACACGCACAGAGGGACGACCCCGTGAGGACACAGGGAGAAGACGGTGTCTACACGCGCAGGAGAGAGGACTCAGGAGGAACCAGCCCCGAGACACCTGGATCTGGGCCTTCCAGCCTCCAGGACGGGAGAGGATAAATGTATATTATTTAACCCGCCCGGTCCGTGGGACTCAGTTCCAGCCTCCTGAACTGACTAAGACACACATAAGTAGTTGAACTTGAGTATTTTCAAACCCTTCGAAATAGAACTCACATGCAAAATGCTGTTCTGTAAACATCTCATTAAAATCCCCTAGGTCCACAGCGAAGCTCTGTTGGATTTTTAATTCTACGTAGCTAAACGTTTCGAATTTACTTCACTTTTAATTCTGTCACTCAGAAGTTTCTGGAATTTAGAACAGCCGTTCTATGCGCATCCAGAGGTGTGAGGGTTGTACCTGGTGCCAAGGTCCTTCCCGACTCTGAGTCTGTAATTCAAAGAAGAGGAAGAGGGAGAGGCCAGAGGGCAGAGGGCAGAGGGCACGCCCGGAAAGGACGGGCCAGGAGAGAGCCCTGGGATTGTTTTCTTTCTTGGTGGGGGGTGCAGGGAAGCCGCTATAACGATGTATTTGGACAAGCGTTAGTTCATTCCGGAAATTATACGAGTGCATATCACCATCACAGCAGGTGTTTACGCATTTATTAAATGCATGAATGGAAAACCGGCAAGAAAATGTCAGAGCTTTCAGAGCAGGCAGTGGAGGTGGGCAAGGGCATGTGGCCCGGGCAGAGGGACCCAGGGCCAGCAGCCCGAGACCGGAAGCAGGTGGGCATGCGTATATGGGGGCTTTGGGAGGCAGGAAAGCCAAACCCAGAAGCCTCCGGGGCCTGCAGTGGGAGCCCACGTGCAGGAAGACAGTTCAACTTCATCCTGGGGAAATAGGGAGCTACTGAATGTTCTTGAGCAAGTGAAGCCAGCAACAAAGAGGGGTTCTATGACGTGCAACTTGGGAGGACGTGCAGCTGTGCAAAGGAGGGCAGGAAGGCATTCATTCATTCAATCATTCATTCACTTCTTCCATTAATACACACTGAATGCTAAACTCAGTCCGTCCTCACAGAGCTAAACTCCCGGCGACAGGGAAGACACAAAATAGATAAACAAAGATTGGCGGGTCCCAGGGACACAGGTGCTGAAAAGAAAAAGGTCGTTTGCTTGAATAGGAAGGAAAGGCAGCAGAGGTGATGTCAGCATCTCCAGCCATGGGAGAAATGCCAGCAAACTACGTTAAGCTGATGGCTATCTGAAAAAAAAAAAAAAAACAAGAAGCAACAAGTGTTGGCGACAGTGTGGAGAGATCGGTGTAGCTGCTGTGACAGGCAGCCTGGTGGTGCCTCAGAAAACTAACCCCATTTCTACTAAAAATAGAAAAAATTAGCCGGGCATGGTGGCGCATGCCTGTAGTCCCAGCTACTTGGGAGGCTGAGGCAGGAGGATCGCTTGGGCCCAGGAGTTGGAGGCTGCAGTGAGGTATGATGACACCACTGCATTCCAGCCTGGGTGACAGAGCGAGAGTCTGTCTCTCTCAATCAATCAATGAAAAACAAAAGGCAGCATCAACCCAAGCGCCCACCGATAGGCGAAGGGGTAAAGAAAACGTGGTCTCCACACACAACGGAACATTATTCAGCCTTAAAAAGGAGGGAAAATCTAACACCTGCTCCAAAACGATAAGCGTTGAGGACAGGGTCGGAATGAAACAAACCAAAGGACAAGTCACCAAAGGACAAGTACCGGAGATTCCACTTCTATGGGGTCCCCAGAGTGACTGTGGGGTTCAAACAAAACTCCCACTGGGACTGAGGAGAGCCTGGCCAGTGTTCCTGTTGGTTATCAGCAAACAAAACCACGTCCCCCGGGGTTGGCTGGTTGGGGTTTTACCGACACCTCTGCTGTGCCTGGCAGACAGAGGGTCCTGGTGCAGTCCCCCCCCAGGCATGTGCCCTGCCCACCTGCATGTGAACGGCCACGGCCACCTCTCGTGGGCAGTGGGGGCCACGGATGATGCCCCGCCACACGGACAGGCAGGGAGGGGCTGCTCTCTTCCTCCTAAGCCTTCTTAACTACGCGCACGTTTGACTCACGATGAATTCTAACTTTGAAACAAATCATTTTCAAATAAATGTTTTTTAAAAAGTGCTTAAGACAATGTCCTGGGACATTTTAATTTTTTTAATTTCATTTTTTTAATATGTCAGCATGTACCCATCAAAAATTTTTGCTACTGGCCAGACAGTCATATATTCATTAGGTCGGTATATTCTGAACGCCTCCTATGTGCCCCACTAGAAGTTTTAGGTGTTGAACATGGGATGTTGAAGTTGGTCCTGCAGCCAGAGCCTCAGTCTAGCATGGCGGGAAGACCACTGTATCGAATCCTGTAGGACTTGTGTGTGGACTGCTGAGAGGAAGGACCTGCCTGAGAGTGGGCTTCCAAACCAGGTCTTGAGGGATATATAGGAGTTCACCAGACTGGAAAGGGGCCTTCAGAGCTGGGTCTTGATGCATGTATAGGAGTTCACCAGACTGACAAATGAGGAAGGATTTCCCAGACCAAGTGCACCAAGTCTAAAGGAGTCTGGTCTGATGGCACTTACAGAACTCAGTGGTCTCAAGACTTCTAAGCCTGGCTGGGGCACTGAGTCCATGGTGGGCAGAATCCTAAAGGGACCCCAAGCTTCCCACCGCCAGAGTACAAGTAACATATGGTCCCTCCTTCTCCTCTTGAATGTCGAGAGAAGAAAAAGGACGTATTGTGCCAACGCTAATCAAAACCAGACCGAATAGCTATATGGATGTCAGAAAAACAGACTTTAAGAGACGTCACTAGAGATAAAGAATGACACTTCATAGTGATATGAAAGGTCAATCCACAGAAAATGCCATCATTCTCGACTTTTATGCTCAGAATGAAAAATGCAAAAATCCACAGGAACAAAAGGAGAAATAGACAAGAGCACAATAAGAATGGGAGATTTTAACACACCTCTCTCGCTAACCGACAGAAAAAGCTGTCATAAATTCAGTGAAGACTTGGAGTTTTGAACGGGACAATGAACAAACTTGACCTCAATAATGTTACAGAACGCTTCTCCCAACAAGTGCAGAAAGCACATCTGTTCTGAGGACACAGGGATCAGTTACCAAAAGTGGTTCTATCCTGGTTCACAAAGCAAAACTGATCAAAAGACTGAAATTATATTCTCTGACCACGATAGGACTAAGCTAGATATCTGATTAAAAAATTATGTCGAGATGATTCCCCCAAATGTTTGGAAGTTAAACAACACGCTTCTAAAGAACCTGCAAGTGAAAAAAAAAAAGAGATTAAATGAAGAATGAGAAAGTAAACTCATCTTAATAAGCTACAAAAATGTAAAAATGAAACCCAATAGAAAACAGAACCAAAGAAACAAGAAAGATTATAAATTAATGATATGGAAAACAACAGGATAATGTGAACCAACAAAGCCAAAAATGGGTTCCATAAAAATACTGATAAAATTGACAAACCCTTGGCAAGACTTCCCCAGAAAGAGAAAGGAAGAGAGAAAAAGAATGTGCAATTAACGATATCAGGAATTTTTTAATGGAGGGAGGGGATTACTATAGATATTAAAGATGACCTTCTGCTGATAAGTTTGAAAATGTAGATGAAATGGACAATTTCCCAGAAAAACATAAACTTATCAAGACTGACACAAGAGAGAGAAGATCTGATCAGCTTTGTATCATGGAAATTGAATTCATATTTTTAAAACTTCCCACAAAAAAAAAAAAAACTCCAGACACATAAGAGACAGGGTGCCCAACACCCAATGCCCAAAGTCAGCAGCCGACTCCCAGAATCTTAAAAACATGAGAAAAATAAACCTGTACGTAAGCCAGTTTGTCAGGGTTCTTCACTCGCCCCTGAATCTCATCCTAATTCCATCAGGAATCCAAATATAGAATGAATCAAAATGTGTCCCCTTTGGCAAAATTACTTGACAATAAGAATGGAAGATTTAATGCAATGAATCTGTGGTGGGTGTCCCCTGGGTGCCTGGTACCAGGTGGGCACAGGATGTGGGGCTGTGGAGAAGAGAAAGGTCACCTGGTGCTTGCATGGAGCCCACCATCCAACACGCAGGAGGGGTATGACAATCGCTGCCCAAGAACCCAAAACTGGACACATGTCCCTCTCCACATTGCAGCTAGAAGTTCAGTGACAATGTTGTGGTTCATCTTCCAATACACATGCATTTGGTGTGTTGTGGTGGACACATCGCAGAAGGCTTCTATGATTTCGTGGTCTGTCTGACAGTGTACGTGCATTCGGTGTATTGTGATAGACATCGTGTTGCATCACCCAGGTCCCCTTCAAGGAGCCTCGCTGTCCGGCCATGTGGGGTGTGGTCAGCAGTCAGCCTCCACCCAGAGAGCTGCCTGGCCAAGGACTCAGTCCAGTGGGGACAGACATTTGGGCTATCTGAGCCCAACATGGGCCAACTGTGATGGCCACCCCAGAGCTCCCTGCCAGTGGGCCCCGCCTCACACTTCAGCTTCTCCCTCGGCTCGAGCCCACTCCCCAGCCCCTTCCTTTGCAGACATCGATGCCTAATTTATACATTGCACCCCAAACTCTCCAGCACCGGCTCCTGGGGCACCCAGCCTGCGATGGGTCCTACCATCAGCTCTGGCTCCATCTCATCTCTCCTGCCCTGGTTTTCTCTTTGTCTGTCCTATATTTTTATTACCATTATTGTCATTCTGTCATCTCTTTCAGATACAGGTCAACTTAAAATGTATTTTTAAATAATGGAGGTGTAAATTTTCAAGGAAAGACAGAATTGTCCAAGGATGTTGCTACCTCAAAGGATCTTGCATTTCATCTTCCCGTGATAGGATTAATTTGCTCGAAAATTCTTGGTCCCTGGGTCTAGAGTTTTCTTATGATGAGACTCACCTGTAGCTCCTACTGGGGAAAGAAGGGCTTCCTTTTATTTTCCCTAAAGCTCTCCCAGAAAGGTGACCACGGTGGTACTCACTCTTGCCTGCACCTGGAACTACTTGGTGACGAGTCACCTGCCCGTGTCCCCAAGTCTATGTGGTTCCACAAAATGCCCTATTGCATTGAAAGGTGGGTTTAGAACCCCCAGAAAAATATCACCAGGAATCAGACCTTGAAAAACACCCTCATCCGTTCACCCCAAGCTCAACCCCATCTTTCCAGAACAGTCAGACCTTCTTGCTGGTTAGAGGAGGTTCTGAAAACCCCACCCAGCTCAGCAAGGATGTTCCGTCTTGACTCAAATCACAAATGAAAACTGTTCATTTCAGGCCGTGATAACCAGCCAATGGCCCCTCCCCGGGAGTCTGATCACCCTAATTAATATTGATGGAGGGGAAAAAACAATGAGTGAGAATGATCCTCCGCTGCTCGTGTTGAAGTCATGGTTAATTTATGGTAAGGAGAGGACCCCTTAGAAGATGAATAAACAGACAGGCTCCGCCGAGCCACAGACACCAGCCTGCGCCGTGTAGATTGTCATATTTCATAACACTTGCGGTTTGGGAGCAGCTGCACTTTATTAAACACGACGGCATCGTCGGAGAGAGTGAAGGGGTGTCTTTGTACGCCGCACGCAGCCCACAGCCGCGTGCGGGGGCAGGGCCCCCAGGTCTGTATAAATAGGACGTTGAATGTGTTCGATGTCACGCGTGGCTACTGCTCCTGCCGCGGCTGTTGTAAGAACAGGTTCTGAGCTGCCGTTTGAGCCAGGCTTGGTGGCGAACTTGTGCCCCATGTTTACCCTGCTGCTCCCCATGATGTGAGGCCAGACTAGGAGACACTGACTTCTTCCGAGATGGAAGTTGCAGGGGGTGGAATTGTGTCTCCCCAAAAGACAGGTCCGTATCTCAACCCCCAGTACCCGTGCATGGGACCTTATTTGGAGATAGGTTCTTTGCAGATGTAATCAAATGAAGGGTCTCAAAATGAGACCATCCTGGATTAGGGTGAGCCCTGAATCCAGTGACAGGTGTCCTCCTAAGAGACAGCAGAAGGGGGAGACACAGACACAGAGGAGAAGCCACGTGCAGACGGAGGCAGAGGCTGGAGTGACGCGGCCACAAGCCCAGGGACGCCTGGAGCCCCCAGGAGCTGGAAGAGGCAGGAAGGAGCCTCCCCTGGAGCCTGCGGAGGGAGCGCGGCCCCGAGACTCCTGGGCTCCGGGCCTGGGAGAGGACACATTCCTGCTGTTTTAGGGTTCTCACTTTATGGTCATTTATCACAACGGCCCCAGGACACATCGTCTGTGTGACAGAAGATACACAGGGAGCCCTATCCAGGTGACCTGCTCCTTTTGCAAACTGTGACCCCACTGTTTCCTCCACCAGGGTGGGAGGGCTCTGCCTCTGTGGACACATCTGGGGGTGCAGCTCTCAGGACCCCCGAATCAAACAACACTGTCACACCAGGGACTTTGCAAAGTGGCCAAAGGCCAAGAATAACCACACTGCAAGGGCTCCCTGCCACCCTCTCACCGACACCCTGGGTCTGAGCATGATGTTGCCTTGGGGGCTGTTTGGGTCTGGAATTGAGAGGATGGCACATCTGAGAGGTTTTAAGGGCAGATGTGATTGTCGTGAGTCTAGATCTTGGTGCATGGACCTCAGTGGAACAGAAGCGTCTCTTTCTCCAAGCAGCTCCTCCTGCCTCGTGCCAGCGTGGCCAACATGGTGATGACTGAAATGGTCATTCATGACTACAGCCACCCACCTTCCCAGGGCTGAGCCAGGAGGCAAGAGGCCACCCCAGTGCCCAGATGGCAGAGGTGGGGATAGTTTCATAGCCGTGTGACCCCGGGTACGTTCCCTCTACCCCAGCCTCAGAGACCCCAGCACCTTGGCCGGCACCTCCAGGCCTCTCTGAGGTTCTGAGCAAACCAGAGAACCCAGGGTCTGGAGAGATGGGCCCAGGCAGCGTCACATGGGGGTCTGGCCACGTTCCCAGGGCCCGGCCAGGGAGCAGCAGTGTCACACACCCTGTGGAGACCAGCCCTGGGCTGCGGCACTGACCCCAGGAAGCACAGACCACCTTCCATTCTCAGAGCTCCTCTAACCTCACCTGAGCCCCCACACGCTCGAAGAAACAAAAGCCAGACAGCCACGTCTTGCAGGCCAGCGTGCCCTGCAGCTTGTCCCAAGCTGCCACCCCTGAGAGCTGAACACCGTGGGGAAAACTTAGTCGGTATCGCGAGTGTCTCCCAGCCACCTCGGTGAGGAGTGAGAGAGATGGTCAAGCCTTTTAGGCTTCCTAGCTCAGACTGCCACAACAAACACCACAGCCTGGGTGGCTTATAAACAACAGACATTCATTGCTCACAGCTCTGGAGGCTGGAAGTCCAAGATCCCGGCGTGGCAGAGGCTGTGTCTGGTGGGGACTCACTTCCTGGTTCATAGATGGCGCCTTCTCGCTGTGTCCTCACATGGTGGAAGGGGCAGAGGGAGCTCTCTGGGGTCCCTTTATAAGGACACTGATCCCATCCATGAGGCTCCACCCTTAGGACCTCATCCCCTCCCAAATGTCCCACCTCCTGACACCATCACCTTGGGGGTGAGGATTTCAGCTTAGCCATTTGGAGGGGACACAGACATTCAGTCCACCTTGCTGAGCATGGTAGGATATGATCTGCTAAAGGGCATGAGACAGAGGGATTCTGGGCTTCTGCATCCAGACACCACGGGACACCTGGGGCCATGTGGCTTCCTCCCCGGGATGGCTTTGCAAGGCTGCAAGATGCGCCTCCCACCCAGGGGTGCACTTGAGCCTGTTTTGTGCTCTAGAGCTGTAACCTGTCCAAAAATCATACACAAAACTAAGCAGAAAGGACAAGAAACATCACACGTAAAACACTCCATTCTGGGCAGCACCTGCTAAGGAAGCAGCTAAACCCTCATGTCGTAAGAAACCATCAACTATTCAACCTACACCTTAAGATATTTTAACTCGACCATCCTGTTAATATTCAAGTCGATCGCTTCTGCCGCAGTTATGTAAATGGCCAGAAGAAGAGAAGAGACGCCCACCGGGTGACAGGCATCATTATCAATATTTAATATTCGGTTATTCATGCCGTCCTCAAAATCAGACTCTTCCCTTTCCACCACTGGGTTTGCTAAGTGGCTTTTTCTTGGGGGCGGGGGGTGGTTTTTTTTTCTTGATGGCAACATATCGAGCTTGTGGTACCCAATGCTGTAGCCGGCGAGTGTGTTCTAGCGCATGCTGGGATTGCAAGACGGAAGGTGCTGGTGCGTCACCATGAAGAGGTGGCCCGTGGTCCCGGAACACGCACTC
>CM052457.1:30170-52306 GCA_028533085.1 Varecia variegata | reverse complement strand
AAGCCACCAACTTTGTGGCAATTTGTTGGAAATTAATACAGGGAGGGACGGCTAATGGTTACCAGATTCTTCCATGGGCGACAGGAACATTCCAGAATCACATAGCAGCCATGGGTGCACAACCATGTAAATATTACAGCCACGGACGCACACACTATAAACGGGTGAATTCTACGGTCTGTGAGTAATATCTCCATAACGATGTTAGTTTTTAAAAGTGAACCTTCCCCCTTTTTTTTTTCTTTCATGTATCTCATCTAACCACTAAAAATCATGCGTTTTGTAACAACACGCATGTCGGTCACTGCAGAGCAAACCTCCACCCCGCACCACAGACTGTCGCCCTCCGCCCGCTTCCTCCCCGGGATTGCAACGGGTGTCTGACACTGACCTTGAACAGAACCTTGCAGGAGGCTGGGCTACAAGCCTGGCGGACGGCAGCCTGGCCTTCCTCTTCCTCACCGCCTCGCCCGCTCCGCCAGCGAGCGCTGCGTTTCTGCTCCCTAAGTGCGTCCCAGCCCCAGACGTCCCCACACACGAGGTCCTGGGCGTCCGGCCCCCAGAGACAGAGAGGAGGATGGGGCCATCGGGGGGAGTTTCTCTGCAGTGTAGACGGGAGAGAAAATGTGCCTGATGGGTCGTTTTCTGTGTCAGCTTGACCGGGCTGTGTGTCCTCGTCAAACGTCATCTCCGGGTGTGTCCGTGAGGGCATTCCTGCAAGAGACGAGTGTGAACCCGTAGACTCACACGCCCTCACCAACGCGGGCGGACGTCATCCGGCCCAGGGACGGCTCGGATACGACAGAAATGGGGAGGAAGGGAGGATTTGCCGTGTCCTCTGGAGCCGGGACGTCCGACCTCTCCTCCCTTCTGACGTCGGAGCGTCTCAGGCCTTTGGACTCAGAGGGAATCACACCCCAGCCCGCCTGGCGTTCAGCTCGCAGACGGCACACGCTGTGTAGGGTTTCTTGGCTTCCATCCCATAGTAAATCTCCTCCCCTTCATCCTATGGGTTCTGTTTCCCTGGAGACCCCTACAGACATCAATAAAGGGTGTGTTTGCCGGGCGGTGCCACCTGGAGTTTAGCCACGCCAGGGACTCAGGGGGATAGCAGAGGGGGTGCCTCACGGCCGTCCCTCTGAGGACCAGCGTCTGGGGTGTTTGTATAAACACCGCAGTGGACAGGCTTTGGTTGCGGGAGATTCCCGAGGGTGCCGGTTGGTTCCACGGCTCTTCCAAGCTACCACTGTGGTGGGCTCCACAGCCCAGAGAGAAACCCACACGGGCTCAGGAAGCAGCATGCGGTTCGACCCGTGTACCGTGAGCAGGCCAGAGTGAGGGGCACGGCGGGGGGCACTGACTGCTCCCCTCGGGAAAAGCTAAGCTGATCCAGCCTTTAGGCCTCCCTGGCCTGGTCTCTGACAACCCCGAAACCCTCACCTTGGAATCCTCTTAGCCTCCCAGCCCTTGGCCTGCCTGAGCTATTCCCAGCTCAGAGTCTTTGCACACGATGGTCCTTCCCCCTGGATTGCTTTTCCCTGCACACGACTGGCTGTTCCTCTGCGTCCCTTCAGCATTTTTTAAATGTCATCACCACCTCCAAGACACCTTGCTCCTCTACATTGCAACACTTTCTGTGTCCGTTTCCCCCAAAGAACTGAGCACAAGCAGCAGTTACACAGTATCTTCTCTGCCTGCCTGTGTCTGGTCTTGTCCCTACCCCACGGAGCGGCAGTTACATAGTATTTTCTCTGCCTGCTTGTGTCTGGTCTTGTGCATGCCCCACGGAGCAGCAGTTACATAGTATCTTCCCTGCCCGCTTGTGTCTGGTCTCGTCCCTGCCCCACGGAGCGGCAGTTACATAGTATCTTCCCTGCCTGCTTGTGTCTGGTCTCGTCCCTGCCCCACAGAGCTGCAGTTACATGGTATCTTCTCTGCCTGCTTGTGTCTGGTCTCCTCCCTGCCCCACGGAGCGGCAGTTACATAGTATCTTCCCTGCCTGCTTGTGTCTGGTCTCTTCCCTGCCCCACGGAGCGGCAGTTACATAGTATTTTCTCTGCCTGCTTGTGTCTGGTCTCGTGCCTGCCCCACCATATACCCAGTCCCGGCAGGGCTCCGTCCAACCCTGGGTGCTCAACCAGCATTTCCTAAGCCAAACTCAGCCGGGGCCGGGCTGGGAGACTTCGGTGGGAAGGGGAACAGCATACTCCAGGGCGGCTCCCCGGGGCCCCATCCGAGTGCCAGAACCACTTCCAGCCTGTGTTTTCCTTCCCCGGCGCCCAGGCCACGCACGTGATAAATCTTTCGCCGGCAGGGCTGGCCCCTTGCAAGTGGGAGCCGGCAGCCACCTACATGGCAGGTCTGTAGGGACCCCGGGAATGCCACCACCTCAGTCACCTGAATCCAGAAATACTCGCCCCCTCCCAGTCCAGCTGCAGGTGCCCGAGAGGCCTTGCTTTCTTCTTCAGGGTGAAGAATTAGAGGCAGCTGTCAAAACACTCATTGTATCTGGGGGTGAAAGCCATTAGACAGGGGCCGGCCATGAATGCCTTTGCCGCAGCCAGTTTCTGCGGAGTCTCAGCGGGGCCCGGGAGGTCTGAACAGGGAAGAGCCCAGGTCCCAGGACAGCAGAGTGGATTCCTGTGAGTCGAGCACTTAGAGACGACACTGACAGCACAGAAAGACCCCCAGGGAGGCCCAGGAGATGGTTTCCAAGATGCCCACACGGCTTCCCGGTGCAAAAGGAACGAAGGTGCAGTTTGGTGAATTTGAAGACACAAACTTCAAAATGACAAGAAAATCACAGGGAAATTATTTAACATAAAGAGGGAGACGTTTTTACCAAAGCTCTTCGTGATCAATACGTAAAATGACCATGTGTGTTAAGGAAAAAAGGAAGAGAAGGAGACTCGTATGGGCATTTCTCAGGAACAAATGCAACCGACTAAAAACATGAAGGCAAAAAAGTGTGGCCCCACTGGTGGTCCCCAAAATAATGCAAAGTAAAACAACCAAGAGACCCTGTCGGGGGTTGGTTTCTGTTCCCCCAAAAAGATATGTTGGAGCCGTAAGCCCTGGTACCTGTGAACAGGACCTCATGTAGAAATAGGGTCTCTGCAGATGCAGTTAAAGATCATGAGATGAGACCATCCTGGATTAGGGAGGTCCATAAACCCAATGACAAGTGTCCTCCTAAGAGACAGCAGAGGAGACACAAACACAGAGGAGAAGCCACGTGGAGACGGAGGCAGAGGCTGGAGTGACGCGGCCACAAGCCCAGGGACTCCTGGAGCCCCCAGGAGCTGGAAGAGGCAGGAAGGAGCCTCCCCTGGAGCCTGCGGAGGGAGCGCGGCCCCGAGACTCCTGCGTCTCACACTCCTGGGCTCCGGGACTCGGGGGGAAGGTGAATCTCTGCTGTTTTAAGACACCCAGTTTGTGGCACTTTCTTCCAGCCACCCTGGGCATCCCATGGAAAGCCCATTTCAGCTGTGGAGTTGGTGCCAACGACACCAGACAGCAGAGGGGACACACTCCCCTGTGCCCCCCCCCAACCCAGCAGCCACAGACTGACACCTTCTGTGAAAGCGACTTGGCGTCGGGTATCAAAGTCTGGAAAAAGTTTTATCCGGTGCCTTCCTTCCAGGAGTTCATCCCAAAGTCGTAAATCAGAGCTGCACCCAAAGAGCGGAGCCCAGGAGCCTGAGTGCCGTCCTGGCAGAGTAATTTATGGTGCTCAGTTTGGAATTACGCAAAACGCCCAACAGCGGGGAAACCGGTAAATGGACTATTGAACGGCCGCAGCTCAACACCGTCCTTCATTGGAACAAGAAAAACCGTTTCCAAAGAGTTCTCGTGGCGAGGGACATGCTCATCACACAGTCTCAGCAGAAAAATCCTGGAAATAAAAGCACACCCTGTGGGTACAGTGGGATCCCAAATTATAAAACTGTCCGCTCTCGGTATCTGTTCCCATGGAGGGGAGAGAGATTAATACGGACGACGATGTAATTAATTGATCAGAAAAGCTCGGAAGGAAAAAGCCGGAAAGTCTGTTTCCAGCTACCTCTAGACGCCGAGGTTACTTCCACCTGTAGCTTGGTCAAGGTTTGATCAAATCTATTTATTTTTTTCCTTTACCATTTGCCAGAATTTCCCACAAGGAGCCTCCCTGGATTTCCTTTGCAATCAGAAGGGAGCACTTTATGATTTTTAAAAGCCTAGAGTCGGTTTCTTTCTGGCTTTGTCTGGAGGATGCAGCACCATGACCTGCCCGTGGGCCCCACAGTCCCCAATTTGGGGGGCACATGTGGGCAGGGTGGGTGAGGTAGGAGGTAGCAGAGACGGACACCTGCCCGGGGGGAAAAGGGTTAGGGTTAGGGTTAGGGCACCGAGCCCCCATGGGGGTCAGGAAGAAGCAGCTGCTGCTACACAAGGACCCCGTTATCCTTCCTCCCAGGCAGGTGGCAGAGCCGGGGTGACAACGCCAGGCCACCCACATCCACGGCCCACACAGGTGAGTCCCAGGTGAGCCGCCCCTCCTGCCGGGCGGCGACCCCACCCCAAGGTCGCAGACACTTTCCTTCTTACGGGAAGCCGGGGCGTCCTGTGTGGCGAGGCAGCCGGGTAGGTGGCAGGAGGATCAGCGCGTCCAGGTGCTGGCGGACATGGGCGGACGTGGGCCAGGTGGCCCCGACCAGGCGGAAGCAAACTGTTCTCCTCAACACAACCCTGTGACGTGCAGCCAGGTGCCCGGGATTCCAGGACGCCCAGAGTGAGGTCTCGCTGTTGGCTGGAGGCTCCAGGCCACTAAAGACAGACCACGGATCCTGGCTGTCGGGAACGAGGCAATTAGCAGAATTGATGCTGTCTGCAGGGCTCTCTGTGGGGCTGGCATCGTTTTGGGGGTGACATCTGGAGCAGGGCGGGGTCCAGGCGGTGGTGTCTCCAGCCGGGCTCGATGTCACAGGCCTGTGGTGTCCTGGAAAGGGCCTGTTAGTGGCCAGAGCCACAGCCGGGGGACACGGAGGCCAACGTGGGAGTCCTCACAAGGGGCACCCGGGCTCCGTACGGCACTTCCCTGTTGGGGGGGCACCCAAGAGACGTCCTGCTTTGCTGGTGTCCCTGACGGCTCAGCGTGGACACACCTCAGGGGGCCATAGCCAGGGGTCCTCACCCGACCCCTCGCCTGCCGACTCCGAGTGACGGTCACACAGGCACAGAAGGACGCGGGTTTGCATTCGGCCGTGGCAGCATCTCCACTTTCTCCTCCAAACCAGCGTCCGACCAGCCCGGCATCTACGTACGTTCCAGAAGGCGCCAGGAGGGGGCTTTACTCAGACTTCACTGAACACCCGCTTATCTCGGGGGTCTCGGGGAGGGCGGACGACTCCCTCTCCGTGTCAGACACAGCCCTCGGGGGACACGTCCTCACGGATCTGCAATGCGGCTCTTTCCCCGGAGTTGTCAGTTGCTCTGAGAAGTCTCCAGGGGCCGAGGGGCAGACGCAGCTCGAGTGAAGGTTCCCACCAGCCCGGAAACGACCTTGGCGAGCCCACCTTGCCCTTGGCAGTGATGGCCGCGCTCCCTGCTCACCCCCCCATGCCGCCACATCCCTGGTTTGTGGGAAACAACACGCGTGTGCATGTCTGCTCGGGGATCTGTCGGAAACACGCAGGACTGGGAAGAGACGACAGGAAGGCGCCTTGGAGAATGGTGACCCTCGTGGGGGGAAGAGGGGGGTTCGTAAGATAAGGGACGGCGTTAAGCAACCAGCCCCGGATGGAGACAAGAGAGCAAGGACGGAGCCCAAGGGTTTCCCTAAACGCGTGTGGTCTAGAAGCATAAATTCCGATGTCTGCAACTTGGGGATAAAACCTACTATTCACGCAAGAATTTCCTTTTTCCTGCTACGGTGCGGACGGACTTTGAGGACGTGAGGCTCGGTGAAATAAGCCAGGCACAGAGGGACACATGCTGCACGATTCCACTTACGTGAGGTCCCCTGAGTCACCAAACCCATCGAGACACAGAGTAGGATGGTGGGGGCGGGGAAGGGGATGGGAGTGAGGGTTCCACCAGGCAGAGTTTCGGTTTGGGATGGTGGCACAATATTCTGAATGATTTTAATACCATTGAACTAGACACTTAAAAATGGCCAAGATGGGCCGGGCGTGGTGGCTCACGCCTGTAATCCTAGCACTCTGGGAGGTCGAGGCGGGCGGATTGTTTGAGCTCAGGAGTTCGAGACCAGCCTGAGCAAGAGCGAGACCCTGTCTCTACTAAAAATAGAAAGAAATTATCTGGCCAACTAAAAATATATACAGAAAAAATTAGCCGGGCATGGTGGCGCATGCCTGTAGTCCCAGCTACTCGGGAGGCTGAGGCAGGAGGATCGCTTGAGCCCAGGAGTTTGAGGTTGCTGTGAGCTAGGCTGACGCCACGGCACTCACTCTAGCCCGGGCAACAGAGCGAGACTCTGTCTCAAAAAAAAAAAAAAAATGGCCAAGAGGGTAGATTGTGCGCTGTGTGTATTTCACCGCCGTAAACCCACAGAAAACGGGTAAACCGCAAACGTGAGTTGGCCACTGAGGAAAGACCAGGCTTGTCTCATGTGCCTTTATTCATTTCTATAATGAGCTTCCGCCGAAACTCCGCACCGCTCAAAAACCAGCTATTTGGTTCGAGAGCTGCAGGAGTCCCTGCTACCTGGGGTGTTCCGACTCTTAATTGCAAAATAATTAGAGAAAATTGGTGACTTCTTTGATCCGTGTCTCATCTTTCATCTGTATCTAACGATAGCTCTGCAGCTCGCAGGGTGAAGACAAAGTCCACAGGCTGCGGGTTTGGTTCTAATGATGTGCTGAGCTTCAATTAAAAGAAAAAAAAAAAAAAAGCAAGTACAATGTTTTGTAACATTTGGATATGTTTTTCTAAATGTAATAAGGGGAATTTAATTTCTTTTAATGAAATGTTTTTTAAAAGCCCATCCCTTGAATTGCAGAGCAATTGATCGGCAAATGAGTACAATTGGGTAACGATTTTGTTTTGACCCGTAATAAACGTGAAAAAGTAAACACAACCCCAAAACTGAGAGAATGCTCTCAAAATTAGCTAAGCACATACACACAAAAAAAGAGAATCATATTCTCTTGCATCTACAAACACAGGAGAGAGAAAACATAAAATAAGGCTATAGGGGAAAAAGATCATTGTGTATTTGAATGACGTATGAATTGATAAGTCTAAATATTCCTTTACCGGTTACTATTAATTAAATGGTATCCACTAATGTAACACTTACAAAAGGGCAGAAAACGACAAAGCCATTGTAACCACAGCTGAGAAACTTAAGTCCTCCTGCAAAGCAATTCTTGCTAAGTTGTAACTACCTTGTTGCATTTCAGACATGGTGCAACCAAACTCTCCAGGCCAAACAAATAAATGAGTGAGCTTGGGACCCTTGTCTTTAAAAGGCGGGCAGGTGGGAGAGGGAGGAGGGGAGGGGTAAATGCACACCTAACGGGTGCGGCACACCTGTCTGGGATGGGCAGGCTTATAGCTCCGACTCCGGTGGTGCAAATGCATATGTGTAACCTCAACCTTTGTACCCCCATACGATGTGGAAATAGGGTCTTTGCAGAGGTTATGAGCTTACGATGACGTCGTTAGGGGCAGTGTAAAGCCTTCATGACAGGTGTCCTCACACAAAGGGGCAAATTTGCACCCAGAGAGACCCGCACAGAGAGAAAACCACACACAGACACAGGGGGAGGTGGCCGTGGCACCACATGGCACCGCCACCAGCCAAGGACGGCACAGACACCAGGAGCTGCAAGACACGAGGAAGCTTCTTCCCCCGAGAGCCGTGGGAGGGAGCGCAGCCTGCCAAAGCCTCATGCTGGACTTCCGGGCCCTGGAACTGTGAGCGGATGAACTTCTGTGGTTTGAAGCCACCTGTTTGTGGCACTTTGCCACGGCAGCCCCTGGAAACTAACGCAGGTGAATTATTGATCTTTCGTCAAAGACCGTGATGGCCGGATTATGAGGAGGCAGAGCAGGTAACATGATCCCACAACCACAAGAGACGGTTCTTTTTTGTGTTGTTTTGTTTTGTTTTTTAGAGACAGAGTCTCACTCCGTTGCCTGGGCTAGAATGCTGTGGCGTCAGCCTCGCTCACAGCAACCTCAAACTCCTGGGCTCAAGCGATCCTCCTGCCTCGGCCTCCCGAGTAGCTGGGACTACAGGTGCTCACTGGTGCACCCGGCTAATGTTTCTATTTTTAGTAGAGACAGGGTCTCACTCTTGCTCAGGCTGGTCTCGAACTCCTGACCTCGAGCGATCCTCCCACCTCGGCCTCCCAGAGTGCTAGGATTACAGGTGTGAGCCACCGCACCCGGCCCAAATAACGGTTCTTTAATAAAGGTAATATCAATTGTTAATAAAAAAGGCTCTGATGTGGATTGACTTCTCCACGGATCAGCATTGCAGAGTCTCTAATTTGGCTAAATCCCAACTCATACGACTCCCCCCTGACACAACGTACTCCCACCTTTCCACGAGGGAATATTAAAGAAAAATGGCAGCACCTTGGGCTCCATCCCACTGAGAACTGTGCCTCGGGGACGGGAGATTTTCGTATTTTAATCTGAAGCAAGAAAACTCCGCGCCCGAGCAGGTGTCAGGTTTGCAACGCAGGCGCCCGCGGGGTGCAGCCGGCCAGGGTTAGGCGGGCAGGGAGTGGGACAGTCCTCCCAGGAAGTGTATTAGATACTCACTGTCTCGGATGCATGGAAAGTGCATCCTTCCCGCCTCGAATCTCACAGCAGCAAGCGTCGTACAGGGGAGAGAGAACATCGCCACCAACGTGTGACAGAGAAAATAAGTCCCAGACGGGCAGTGCACGGGCCACGCCTCTGTGCAGGCGATGACTTGCGCACAGCGAGCCTCCAGATCTTGCGTTGGTTCCACACATCCTCCCCCGGGGGCTGCAAGACCCGCGACGATGTGCCCGGAGCCCGGCCCCCACCAGCCCCCATCTCGGCAAAGGGACCCGTCCCCAGCAGATGCCTCTGCATCGGCCCCCACGGTCCACCCAATTCTGTCACCAGCCGCCCGCCCCGGAGTGCGTGGGGGCCCTCAGACCCCCACCCGCCGCTCTCTTAAACACACGTAATTTACAGCGTCATAAAGCACGAGCGTGTTGCCAATACCTCACCCGGTTTGCAGGAAGCTGCAAAGATCCATTTGCACGGGGCAGGTTAATAGCACGAGGTTTATTAGCACTGGGAGAGGAATAAGGATTAGCAGGCAAGTGCGTCGGGCTGCAGGCGGGGAGCAGGGCGGGGGCTGGTCGGAGGGGGTCCAAGGGACTGTGTGGCTTCCGGGTGGTCCCACAGCTCAAGGGGCAGTGGCGTCACCCTCCGGCCTGCTGGTCTTTCCCCAAGGCAGCGGTGGGCAAATCTGCGGGAGGAAGCAGGACACGCATCCACCCCTGTGAGCCGCCAACACACCCTGGACCCTTCTGGAAGGTGAACGGGGTCTTTCCACCCCTGTTGTACAGGTGGGGACATCGAGGCTGGGAGCTTCTTGGGGAATCAGCAGAGACCGTGGTTGTGCCACAAGAATTGTCACAGCAGACTTGTGTGGTCCACACCCTGCAGATTCACCTAGCCCCGGGGGCGGGGGGGGGGGAGAGCTCCAAGCCCTTGGGGTGTCCTGTCTGATAAGATGATCTTTGTATACCTAGGCCCTCGGCCCGGACCGAGTCTGCGTGGGCGACATGATGTGTGGTGGGGTTTGGGGGACGCGGCTGAGGGCAGAAATTTCACGTGAGCTATGGGGGGTGATCAGGCTGGTGAGGCAGGAGACCCCAGATCCGGGAGGACCAGAGCTGTCACAGCTCCTGCCCTTGGCAATAGGGAGCCATGGAAGGTTGTTGGTGAGGCGAGTGCCCAGATAAAAGCAGGAGTCTGAGAAACAATCTCATCTCAAGATCCTTCACTAATGACATCTGCAGAGACCCCATTTCCAAACTCAGCCCCATTCCTGGGTTCTAGGCTTGGCCGTCCCGAGTATGTGAGGCCCCCCCCCGACATATGACATATGCCCAGGGTGGTGGAGTGAATGGTGTCCCCCAAAAACCATGTCTACCTGGAACCTCGAATGGGACCTCATTTGGAAATAGGGTCTTTGAAGATGCACTTAGTTAAATTAAGATGAGATCATCCTGGATGGGGGAGGGCCCTAAACCCAATGACAGCGTCCTCCTAAGAGACAGCAGAGGAGACACAGGCACAGAGAAGCCACGTGGAGACGGAGGCAGAGACCGGAGTGACGCGGCCACAAGCCCAGGGACGCGTGGAGCCCCCAGGAGCTGAAAGAGGCAGGAAGGAGCCTCCCCTGGAGCCTGTGGAGGGAGCGCGGCCCCGAGACACCTGCGTCTCACACTCCTGGGCTCTGGGATTTTAAAGGAATAAATTCCTGTTGTTTAATGCCAACACGCTGAGTGGTCTCTGCATGGTGAGGTGTTGCCATCTCCCTTTGCAGGAAAACCATAAACTCTGCCTGGTTTGGGGGCTTCCCGGGGAGTTGGCCGAGCCCGGGGGGCTGAGTTGAGGGCGGCTTATCCACCCCCCACCCCCTCCTCATTTGCAAACATGAAACAGCAACTTCGGACTCTGCTTTGCCGTGTGGCTGGTGGAACAGACGAATCGTCCATGGGTGGAATCACGTGGCCTGTGGAGTCTCCAGGGCAGGACCCCATCCTGTGCCCACCAAGCCCTGGCACAGGGGTGGTCAGGTCCGACCGGGACAACATATGCCACGTCCGAACCTGCGCTGGATAAACACGTTTGCCAGAGTAACTTCCTGACACGTGGGATCGAGACTTTGGTGACACCTGCCGGGCTGCACTGGAAGGTCTTTTCCTGCTTCCCTAAATAACTGGGCTCAGTGACCGGGAGCTGGGGGCATGTCCGGTGGGTGGGAGCGGACGGTCCACACAGCGAGGGGGTTCTGGGTCTTGGGGGAACAAAGAGGGGCCGGCTGGGGTGGGATTTCCCACCACGCCGCCATGGCTGCGGAAGTCCCAGCTTGGTGCCCCAGAACAAAACCAGATCCTACGGGAGTATCAATAACGTGCCACGGACTCCTGTTATTTTATTATTATTATTATTATTGTATATATTTAAGGTGTATGTGATTTTTCCTTTTGAATTCCACCAAACATTTTTTTTTTTTTCTGAGACAGAGTCTCACTCTGTTGCCCAGGCTAGAGTGCCGTGGCGTCAGCCTAGCTCACAGCAACCTCACACTCCTGGGCTTAAGCGATCCTCCTGCCTCAGCCTCCCGAGTAGCTGGGACTACAGGCATGCACCACCATGCCTGGCTAATTGTTTTCTTTTTTTATATATATTTTTAGTTGGCCAGATAATTTCTTTCTATTTTTAGTAGAGATGGGGTCTCGCTCTTGCTCAAGCTGGTCTCGAACTCCTGACCTCGAGCGATCCACCCGCCTCGGCCTCCCAAGTGCTAGGATTACAGGCGTGAGCCACCTCGCCTGGCCCACATTTATTTTTTAATTGAGAAAAAATTGCCTATATTTAGGGTGTACAACAGGTTCTGAAATATGTCCACGTTGTGGAAGTTGCCTACAGCTCCTGCCACGGACTCACGTGTACTGGTGGTGGGAACAGGTGACGTCCACTCCCGTGGCAATGTTTAAGAGTAAGGTACGTTGTTACTGACCACGGCCACCACGTGGCTCAGTAAATCTCTTGAATTAATTCCTCCCGTCTCACTGACGCTTTCTACACCTTGATGTGACCTCTCGACCCGCCATGTTGGATCCCGATCTCATCCCACGGGGACACGAGTCTGTGCCCTGCGACCGACATCTCCCCATTTCCGCACGAGAGAGTTGCTCGTGGCAGCACCTCTCAACCGCCGAGACGTGGACCCGCCCAAGAGCCCCCACGACGAGTGCATGAAGAAAACGTGTACACACCTCGGAAGGCCATTCGGCCACGAGGAACGAAATCCCAACACGTGTGGCACCGTGGCTGAGCCGGGAGGACTCACGCTGGGTGAAATGGGACTGGAACAGAACGGCAAATGCCCACGGTGCCACCTTTCACGCCGTCCTCCCACTGGGTGTCTCGCTGGGCCATCGGGCAGAGCCCTTGGGGGCCGACTGTGGGATCTTGGATATTCCGGGACCGTGTCAGCATCTTCCCCTGGGATCAGGACCCGGCTATTCCAGCCGTGGCAGGTGCCAGGTCCCGCATGTGTTGTCTTGGGTACCCAGAGAGGTTTGGGGTCACGCGTGTGCGACGCGGTGGTGCCCGTGGGTCGGACATGCCCTTTTGAGGCCATGAGTGCCATCGGGGCACACGCACCCTGCACCCTCCACTCCTGAGAAAACCCTTTCACGGTGCTCTCCCCTCTCTAAAGGTTTCAACTCTCCTCTCCGACAGGCTCCAGCTGATAAAGTCCCCTGTCGCCTGCTATTCCCACTTCGGAAAATTGAACACCGGCCCCTTTGGAAAGGACCGCAAGGCCACGTCATTCATCCGTGGGACGCTTCAGAAAAATACTCACATTGTGCTCAAAGCCCAGGTGGGGACTCAGGGACAGCTCTGTGGGCGTGCGGGTCCCAGGGTGGAGCCCCGTGTTGCTAGAGCCGGGCGTCCGCTGAGTGGCCCCCGGGGGCTCACCCTGGTATCACAAACTGACTCCAAACCATCTGTCCTAAAATCCCACAGGAGCCCACACTGACCCGTGGTTTTGGAAACTGAGGGCAGACGTCCTCGTCACGTCTCACCTGTCACTGCCCTGGAGCCCTGCAGACTCGACCCCTGGGGGACTCTGCACAGGACCAAATTCCCCTAAATGACGTGTGACGCAGCCACGCCCCCTGCAAGGAGCAGCAGGCCCGAAAGTGACTGTTTACAACAGCCGGTCCTTGGCCGCCCCCCCCCCCCCCGGGGTCGGTTTCTGCCGCTCACGCCCTGCCCCCAGCTGACCCTCCTATTTATAACGCCCCAGCGTCACCCGGCAACGGGGTACAAACACAGCTGAGCAGCCACCGCCAGTGCCCCGGAGTCTCAGACATACAGATCCTCTTTCCCTAGAACAGCCCAGAAGAGACCCAGGCCCCAGGGGTCAGGGGCTCCCCTTTGCCCCTGGCCAACGCCTCCAGCCCTGGGGCAGCTGCGTCCTGGCGCTCAGCCTTGGGGCCCGGAGGAAGGAGAGAGGCTGTGTCATGGTGCTCTGCGGGCGGGCGGCATCCAGTTCCCTTCTAATTGGGAGGGTGGCACATTCCCGGAGGCTGAGATCACACTGCTGAGCCCGGTGACAGGCACTGGGCGTCCTGGCCCGACTTGCGTCAGAAGGGCGTGTTGGGGCTGGAAGCTGTGGCCCCTGCCAGCTTCCCCCCTCTCTCTTCCTCCCGCACTGGCACCCCGACCACCCCACCGGGAAGGCGTCTCCTCCCCCGCCCCACCGGGAAGGCGTCTCCCCTGCCCCACCCACCGGGAAGGCGTCTCCCCTGCCCCACCGGGAAGGCGTCTCCTCCCCCGCCCCACCGGGAAGGCGTCTCCGCCATCTCCTCCATCTCCTCCCCCGCCCCACCGGGAAGGCGTCTCCTCCTCTGCCCCACCAGGAAGGCGTCTCCTCCTCTGCCCCACCGGGAAGGCGTCTCCTCCATCTCCTCCATCTCCTCCCCTGCCCCACCGGGAAGGCGTCTCCTCCGCCCCACTGGGAAGGCATCTCCCCCGCCCCACCGGGAAGGCATCTCCTCCGTGGAGACCTCAGCGCCCCCTGGCAGCCCAGGCTGCCCCCAGGGTCCGCGTCCACCCGCCCTGTGTCTTTAAAAGGCGCGTGAGGCTGTGCCAAGCGCGATGTCTAAATCCGTTCCTGCTGCTAATCTTGACCTGGGCTAATCCTCCTCGGAGGCGGCTGGCCTGGCTCTCCGGAATGTGCGAACCGAAGGCTGTGACCAGGTGAGCCCACAGAGGCCCCTCCTGGGCGCCTATTCATAGCCACCGGCTCTGCCGAGAGTCTCTCCGCTGCCGGGCTGGGCCGCCCCAGCAGCCTCCCGGAGCTCTGGAATTTCTGGGGGGGCCGAGGGGGCGGGGCCGGTGACAGCTGTGACTCTCCCGCCAGTTTCCATTTTCATTTAAATCTCACTCCCAGGAAGCTTTTTCTCTCTCCGTCTTCCTCCGGCTGTGTGAGCCCCATCTGCCCCCGCAGGGCTGAGCCCCTCTTCCTTCCACGGAAATTCTTTTTGCTGACCTGGTGCCCCACGTTTGACACGTCCCGGCCAAAATGATGGCGTGAAGCCCTGACATACACCGGCTACGAGCCTTGAACGCAGGATGCCTTGTGACGGGAGCCAGACACGGAAGGCCACACGGTGCGTGACTCAGTTTACCCGAATAAATGTCCGGAACAGGCAGATCCACGGAGCCAGGAAGTGGATTCATGGTTGTCAGGGCTGGGGAGGGGGTGTGGGCTGACGGTAAGTACGGATGGGGGTCTTGTTTTGGGGGGGGATGAGAAAGCTCTGGAACTTGATGACAGTTGCACAACATGGTGAATGTTCTAAGTACCACGAAATTATATACTTTTAATTGACTGATTTTGTCGTGTTTTTCCTCAATAAAAATAAATAAATAATTACCCTGACAAACATCCCCCACAGCCCCCTCCCCTGCAGAGGACAAGCCCAAGCCTTCAGTGGCCCCGTAAGGCCCATGTCCTGCCCTGTCCCCCCACTAGTATACCTCTTACCCTAATCCTACACCCTAATCCTAACCCCAACCCCTAATCCTAACCCTAATCCTTAACCCCTAATCCCTAACCCTTAAGCCCTAACCCTAACCCCTAATCCTAACCCTAATCCTTAATGTCTAATCCTAATCCATAATCCTAACCCCAATTCTAACCACTAATCCTAAACCCCTAATCCTAACCCCTAATCCTAACCCTAATTCTTAACCCCTAATCCCTAACCCTTAAGCCCTAACCCTAACCCCTAATCCTTAACCCCTAATCCCTAACTCTAACCCTAACCCCTAATCCTTAACCCCTAATCCTTATCCATAATCCTAACCCCAATTCTAACCACTAATCCTAAACCCCTAATCCTAACCCCTAATCCTAACCCTAATCCTTAACCCCTAATCCCTAACCCTTAAGCCCTAACCCTAATCCTAACCCCTAATCCTAACCCCTAATCCTAAACCCCTAACCCAAACCCCTAATCCTAACCCTAATCCTTAAGCCCCTAATCCCTAACCCTTAAATCCTAACCCTAACCCTAACCCCTAATCCTAACCCCTAATCCCTAACCCTTAAGCCCTAACCCCAACCCTAACCCTAACCCTCCCAGCCCCTGCACCCCTCACCAGCCGTCCACCCGGCCACGCCCGACCACTGTGGTGGGGTCTCTGCTCCTGTGGGTCCCCCTGCTGTGTCCACACAGCCCCCAACTCCCGGCCTTCCAGTGTCTCTGCACATGCCAGGGGGCCACGTGTCAGAACATGCACACACACAGCTCACACATGCAACACACACATCACACACAAACCCCACACACACACGGCATTGCTATGCCCCATCCTGTGTTCTTTGTTTGCACAGCAGGAATCTCCCCAAGGGAGAGGTGGACACAGGTGTGTGCATAAATGACAAACCGCAGGTAAATGCATGGAAGGGTGGACAGATAACTAGAACACAGGTGGGTGCACAGAGCACAGGTGCATAGGCACACGTCTGAGACGGCTCCCAGCCTGGCGCAGTGGCCGGGGGTCCCCTCCGGCTGTCAGAGCGTCCCCCAGGCCCCCGTGAACGGGGTCCATGCACACCCGGCATCTGCTGGGATCCCTCCTCCAGCAGGTGCAAGGCGGGCGGGTTTCCCGGGACAGGGTGCAGGCTCGGGTCACCCTTGCAGGACGGAAGGTCCACGGCATGGGCGGCTGGGACAGGAAGTGCCGCGGGGGTGGCGTTAGCAACGCGCACGGTGAAGGCTCCACACGGCCAGGCCCTGCTGACCGGATGGACGGAGGCTGCCGGGGACGCCAGGAAGTCAGGCGCCAGCTGTCCCCGGCCAGCAGCTGCTCGACCCCAGCCGGCACCCGTCCTGGGCCACGACCCTGGCTGGGGACGGCTGTTCCATGCAGTTGCAGAAGCTGCAGAGACACCTGAAGCTGGGCTACATCCCTGGCCCGGAATGAACTGACCTGTGGGGCCAGGTGAGCAGAGGCGTCGGGGCAAGGACATCAGCAGGTGTGTTAGGACGTCCAGACTTCTGCTGGGAGGCCGAGGGCCCAGGTCAGTGTCGTGGGTTCTTGTTCAGATCCCTGAAGACGTGTGGTGCCTGGTGACTGTCACCTGGCTGGAGCCACTCAGCCGCGGCTGTCATTTCCCTGTGGCCCACGAGGTGGCGCCGGCCCCCACCGCAGCCACAGCGCTGCCTCCAACTCGCTCGTTCCCAGCCCCAGCGCCGGGCTTGGCGGTGGCGCCTGGCACATCCCACATCTCCAAAGGTGCCAAGAAAATCGGATGAGATACTTGATACGTAAAACACTGAATGAGGTAAACAAAAATACAGTTGACAACATGAAATAAGTTCACGGCCAGGTGTGGCGGCTCAGAACTGTGATCCCAGCACTCTGGGAGGCCGAGGCAGGAGGATCGCTTGAGGCCAGGCGTTCGAGACCAGCCTGAGCAACATAGCAAGACCCCGTCTCTACTTAAAATAGAATTAGCTGGGCGCGGTGGCTCACGCCTGTAATCCCAGCACTCTGGGAGGCTGAGGAGGGAGGATCGCTTGAGGCCAGGAGTTCGAGACCAGTGTGGGCAACATAGCAAGACCCCGTCTCTACTTAAAATAGAAAAATTAGCCGGGCATGGTGGCAGTGCCTGTAATTTCAGCTACTCAGGAGGCTGAGGCAGGAGGATCACTTGAGCCCAGGAGTTGGAGGCTGCAGTGAGCTGTGATGATGCCACTGCACTCTAGCCCAGGTGACAGAGCAAGATCCTGTCTCTAAAATACAAAAAAGGGATTTAAACATAGAGTTGCCATACGATCCAATCCCACTTCCGGGCGTAGACCACAAAGAATTCAAAGCAGAGCCTTGAAGATATTTGCCGAGCCGTGGTCACAGCAGCCAGAAGGTGGAAGTCACCCAAGTGTCCATCAGCAGACGAGTGCATGGGTACACGGAGTGTGCTCCATCCATAGAACGAAATCGTGTTCAGCCTTAGAAAGGAAGGAAATTCTGACACCTGCTACGACACAGATGAACCTTGAGGACAACATGCGAAGTGAACACGCCAGTCACGAAAGGACAAATACCGCGGAACCCACTTGTGTGAGGTCCCCAGAGTCGTCAGATCCACAGAGACAGAAGCGGGGCGGGTGTCAGGGCAGGGAGGGGACAGGAGTCGGCGTTTCATGGGGACAGAGCTTCAGTTTGGGAAGATGACGTTCTGGAGACGGACGGTGGTGATGGTGGCACCACAGTGTGGATGTACCTAAAACCAATAACCTGTGCCCTTAAAAATGGTTGAAGTGGTGAGTTTTGTGCTATCTTTTATTAAGAGTCCCTGATGCACTTTCCTGATTTCCACCAGTAGGCAAACCCCAGGTGGTGACTCTGGACACAGCCCTTCAGTAACAACCAGACGTGATCCAGGGTTGGAGCCAGGCTCAGCCACAATTTCACGTCCCTCTGACCCATGCTCCTCAGCGGACACGTCATGATTTAGCTACACGATCCTCAGCTACAGCTTCCAACGAAAGGTTCGATTCTGGCCTGAGCAACTGGAAGACAGGCTGCCTTTAAGTGACATGAAGAAGAGGATGGGTGCAGAGAATACCTTAGGAAAAGAAAGAGCAAACTTCTGTGTCCCGTCCTGGGGGTGTGCAAATTAAACCAAGACTTGAGACTCTACCCTTTGAACGTCAGCTTTCTTTTCTTTCTTTTTAATTGCATATATTTACGGTATACAATTTGAGGATTTTGTATATACAGTGAAATGATCACCACAGTCAAGATAATTAAAATATCCATCACCTCACATACTTACTTTTGTATACATGGTGAGAATGCTTAAGATCTACCCTATTAGCAAACTTCAAGTACACGATACAGTATCACTACAGATCTGTCGGGCAACAGATCTCTACAACTTACTCCTCCTGTCTAACTTTAGTAAACTTATTTTACTAAACAACTTACTCCTCCTATAAAACTTTAAGTCTTTTGACCAATAGCTCCTCCATCTCCACCCCCACCCCGGCCACTGGCAATCACTCTTCTAGTCTCTGTTTCTATGAGTTTGACTTTTTTACATTCCACATAGACGTGGGATCATGCGGCATTTGTCCTTCTGTGCCTGGCTGATTTCCCTTAGCATAATGTCCTCCAGGTTCCTATACCTTGTCTCAGATGACAGAATTCTCTTCCTTTTCAATATTACGACTATAATCTGAGCAAACACCGGCACGATCATCTTGCACTTCCTCAGCCTCCGATATATGTGCCTTTGAACGCTCCGAGGCCAAGTGTGGTCAGCGGATTTCCAGGTATAAAATTCAGGCCTGTGGCTCTTTCCCAGAGCGCAGAACGGAATCGAGCTTCATGCCTGGGAGCTGCCTGCCCATCAGATACTTGCGTCCCACAGTCAGGACAGCTGCCCGGGGTGCTGGGCTCTGGAATTCTCTGGGTCTGCAAATCTCACCTGACCTAGAGCGGTTCCCCTACAAACCCCAGCAGAGCAGTCCCTCTGCAAACCCCAGAAAAGTGGTCCTTATTCAAACCCCAGCACAGCCGTCCCTCTGCAAACCCCGACAGAGCTGTGACCCTACAAACCCCGGCAGAGCCCTGCTCAGCGACCCAGCAACTGTGGGTGCCAAGAACCAAACGTGTCCTCAGAGTCCAGCTCTGGTGGGACACAGGACCGACTAAGTGCCTTCAGCTCAAAAGTCCGGAGACCCCCACTCAGCATCCTGCTTAAAAGCTAGCTGCTCCCAACAGCACTGGAAACAGATTCAAGCAAAAACGTGCACACGCACGCTCATAGCAGCATTATTCACGGTAGCCAAAAGGCGGAAACAGCACCAGTGTCCCTCAGGGGTGAGTGGATAGACACGACGTGGTCCAGCCACATGGAGGAATATTACGCAGCCATGAAAAAGGACCGAGGCTCTGACACCTGCTACCACGTGGATGAGCCCTGAAGATGTGATGCTCCGTGGGAGACGCCAGACACAAAAGGCCACGCAGAGTGCGACTCCGTTTATGTGAAATGTCCACAACAGGCAAATCCAGGGAGACAGGATGTGGACCGTGGTTGTCCGGGGCTGGGAGTGGCGGAGAGAGGAGAGCTTTTGGGGTGATGGCACAGAGATCTGGAGTTTCTCTCTCAAGTGATGAAAATGTCCCCAAATCTGCGGTGATGCTCTCACAACTCTGTGAATATACTTCCAGCATCCTCAAAGCCACTGACTGGGACACGTTAAATGCGTGACTTGTAGGACGTGTGGATTAGATCTCAGTAAAGCTCTTTTAAAAAAAAAAATCAAGTGATATTAATAGAATAAAAAACAAAAGCCACACGATCATTTCCACAGATGCAGAAAAAGCATTTGAGAAAAAAGCTAACACCCTTTCATGATAAAAACTGCATAAATCAGGGAGGCGGGGAATTTTTCAACCCGATAAGGGGCTGGGGTCTGGCTCACGTCCACGCCAAGGTGCTCACCCCGTCCAGGCCACTGCGGCCCCACAGGACACAGGGACATTGGGGCCATGGCACCGAGCCCTGGGAGTGTCCCTAAGCCCTGGGAGCAGCAGAGACCACACACACCGAGGACACAATGCCCTGGGCTGGCTGAAGTCCCCACGCACCCTCCCCGGTCAGTGAGATTGTCACAATAGGGTCCAGGGTGAGGGGCTTCTCCGGGGAGGGACCTGGCGTCGGACCCCGGCGGTCAGTGCTGTGGTCCCGAGAATGCCAGGTGCCCAGGGAAGAACCCGGTGATCGGAGCCGGCTGCCGTCCCACCCCTTCCGAGCCACTGGCACACCTTGGTGGATTTCCATTCATCTATCCGACGCACGTCACAGAAAAATGTGAGTTTGTGACTCCATGTAAAATAAAAATGTCACCGAGGAAATGAACTACGTTTCATTAAAACCATGTAACAAAGCAAATGTTACCAAAGACTATTTACAACACAGCACTTTTCTGTTACTTTAAAAACAGATTACACAAACATTGCCACAATGTTTTAGATCAAACGGGCGCCCATAAATGTCAGCTAAAGGGTTTTTTTTTCCCTTTCCTTTCTTTTTTTTTTTTTTTTTGGTAGAACTTTTTCCCATTAAAACAGTTAGGTTTTGTCTAGAATTATTACCTCCTTGAACAAAAAGCACATTTTTGTCTCGGGGAGAAAAAAAAAAAACACAATTATGCTATTCAATGTGTGGCCACAAAGATGTACTGTAATATAAAGTCATAAAAAAGGAAAAACAATATAAAGCATGAGTTAGAGAGATTAAATTACCTAATAGCAACCGGAGAAGGGGAAAGCCAGTTCCCTTTATTGAGAGAGCTTTTACGAACGTGTAATCAATAATAAGTTTATACATCCTGTCTGATGACTTGATTAAAAAATTCTTCTATTTATTAAATAAGCCCGCGTTCTCTCGAGAAGTCATGAAACAGCTGCCACGGGCCCCGGGGGTCATTTTTCTCTGGGGGGACGGTCGGAGTTCCGCACAACTCCGGGGGTGGCGTCCCTGAATGCTGACTGCGGAGGTTGAGGCAATGCGAGTTTATCTCAGAGACGACTTAATTTCATCCTCATTCCGTCCCTGGAAAGACAGGACAGTGGGACCCCGAGTTTTCCACATGTTGCCGTTTCCGCAGAGAAATCACACGGTTCACATTTAGGACAGTTTCTATTTCCAACCTGGAGGAAAATAGCAGAGAGCTCTGATATAAAGACAAAGACACTGGGTGCCTAAGCGGGAGCCTCCCAGCCCCGCTGCCCGGTTCCCCGGCCAGAGGATGCTCAGGTTGCCTCTTCTAACACGGACACGGGTACCTGCCTGCTCTTTCGCAGGGTGGTGCCACCACGGAGCTACTCATGTCTGCAGAAGGCATCTCTGGTCCTAGATTTTACAGCGGCAATTACGCCTGTGGGGTTCCCACCTCCCAGCCTCAGCCTGTTTGCTGCCCTGCCAGGGCGGGGGTGACTCTGGGCGGAGAGGCCAGTGGGAGCGTGAGAGGTCTAAGAGGGAGAGCATTCCTGCGCTCAGGGGCGCAGGTCTGGCCTGGAACCTCAGCCCTGCCGCACATTTGGGAGGAAGCCCCACCGTCTCTGCGGGGCTCCCCAGCCGGGAGGGGGGTGACGGTGCCCACCCAGAGGGGTGTGTCGTCCATGCCAGGGTCAGGTGCCTGCTGGGGACACACGGCCGGGCGGCCCATCTCCCGCCTGGCCCGCAGTGGCATTTGCCCTCGTGACCCTCCTGAGTGTGCCAGGGAGACCAGGGCGGCAGGGCACATTTCCTGCCACTGTCCCACCCTCGGTAGCACCCCTTCCTGCCAGCCCAACAGCACACATGCTCACACACAGACACCCAAACATACTGTCACATGCTCACACATGCTCACGCATGCCCAAACATACTGTCACACGCTCACACACACACACACGCATGCCCAAACATACTGTCACACGCTCACACACAGACACCCAAACATACTGTCACATGCTCACACACGCTCACGCATGCCCAAACATACTGTCACACGCTCACACACGCTCACGCATGCCCAAACATACTGTCACACGCTCATACACACACACATGCATGCCCAAACATACTGTCACAGGCTCACACATGCTCACGCATGCCCAAACATACTGTCACATGCTCATACACACACACATGCATGCCCAAACATACTGTCACACACTCACACACATATGCACACATTCACACACACGCCCAAACATACTGTCACACACTCACACACACGCTCACACACAGACACCCAAACATACTGTCACATGCTCACACACGCTCACGCATGCCCAAACATACTGTCACACGCTCACAC
>CM052457.1:0-29670 GCA_028533085.1 Varecia variegata | reverse complement strand
GACCAGGGGGTGACAGTGATGATCAGGGGGTGGCAGGACCTGCAGGGTGACAGTGGTGACCAGGGAATGGCAGAACCTACAGTGTGACAGTGATGACCAGTGGTGACAGTGACCAGGATAGAACCTGCAGTGTGACAGTGATGACCAGGGGGTGACAGTGATGATCAGGGGGCAGTAGGACCCCCAGGGTGACAGTGACGACCAGGGGTGACAGTGACGAGGAGTTTCTGGAAGCCGCACCGGGTGTCGGCTGCGCGCAGGCCCCCAAGGGCAGGCAGGGCAGGGACACTGCGCTGTCCCTGGCGGGGCCTTCGCTGTCACAGGGTTGACTTGAGGACATACCCATCTTCAGCCTCAGAGACTCGGCAAGGCCCCGCCCCCAGACCCCGCCCACGTCTCCACAGAGCGAGCTCCTCCCATCATTAAGCCCCGCCCCGAGTCCCTCCCCCAGAGTGCCCGCCCCTGCAACTACAGCCAATGAGCTCCTCTCTCCAGAGTCGCGCCCCCGCATCTTCATCCAATGAGCTCCTCCCCTGGAGTCCCCGCCCCCGTCACCACCCAATGAGTTTCTCCCTTTGGAGTCCCGCCCCTGAACACCCCGCCTCCCGCCGGCCCAGACCGGTCACCTTTAGTCATCTGCGGCTTCCCCGGGCCCCACTTGATCTCCGGGTGAACCAAGCACACGCGCTGGGTCCCCGCGGGCACCAGCAGGTCCCGCCTCAGCAGCTCCTCCTCCTCCTCCTCTTCCTCCTCCTCCTCCTCCTCGTCTGCATCTTCTGGCTCCTCCTCGTCCTCTCCCGCTCGGCTTCCACGGCCGTCCGCCCGCGGGCCCCGCCCTCCGCTCCCTGGGCCCCCCGAGCTTCCGGGGCCCCAGCGGCCGAAGGCGGCGAGCGCGCGCGCGGGGCATGGCGGCGGCGGCGTTGGGGCCCTCGGAGCGGGGCGGTGGCGGCCCAGGCGGGGGAGCCAGAACCCCAGGCGGACGGTGGCCCGCAGGGCCCACATGCCGCGTCCGCCCAGAAGGCGATGGGGCGGGGCTCCGGCGCCGCGCGGCCGGGGCGGACTCCCCATTGGTCACGTTGTGTCACGTGCTTGTGATCTGCACATCCCCATTGGCCAAATTGTATCACGTGCTTGCGATCGGTCCGTCACCGTTGGCCAAGTTGCGTCACGTGCTTGTGATCCGCAGGCGCGTCATGGGCGGGGAGATAGAACCGGTAGCCCGAGCCAGGACCGTCGCTGGGCTTGCGTCACCCGGAAGGGCTTCGCTCAGGGCAGGGCAGGGTTGGGAAGAGGGGCGGGTCCGGGCGGACTCGCGCCAGGCAGAGCGGCGAGCGGCCCCTCCTTTCGTCCCTCGCATCCCCGAGCGGAGTCGGGGTCCGGCGATGGGGTCCCAGCCCGACTTCCGGGGTCCCCGAGTCTTCCTTGGGGGCTCGAGCTCGGCCCCCGGGGTCCCCGAATCTGCTGTGGGGCTCCAGTCTAGTCCTGGGGCTCCCCGAGTCTACCTTGGGGGGTTGAGTCCGGGCCCCGGGGTCCCCGAGTCAGCCTTGGGGGGTCGAGTCCGGGCCCCGGGGTCCCAGAGTCTGCCATGGGGGCTCGAGCCCGGCCTCCGGGGTCCCCGAGTCTGCCTTGGGGGCTCGAGCCCGGCCTCCGGGGTCCCCGAGTCTGCCTTGGGGGGTCGAGTCCGGGCCCCGGGGTCCCAGAGTCTGCCGTGGGGCTCCAGTCTAGTCCTGGGGGTCCCCGAGTCTGCTGTGGGGGCTCGAGCCCGGCCTCCGGGGTCCCCGAGTCTGCCTTGCGGGGTCGAGTCCGGCCTCCGGGGTCCCCGAGTCTGCCTTGGGGGCTCGAGCCCGGCCCCCAGGGTTCCCAAGTCCAGTCCCGGATCCCTTGACGGGCAGGTGGGAGTCCCTAGTGGAGCCCACCTGGGTCTGCGGGAAATCCCCAAACGACTCCCTTTGGCTTAAAGAATTCACCCGCCCCGAACTTCCATCCAGACCTATAAAACCTAGAGCTGGCCGCCCCTTCCTAGGGTGGTATTAGCCTTTGCCAGACCCTAGGGGATTCATAAGGGGATGAAATGCAAGAGAGGAAATTACTTTCCTTATCCTTCTTGGTTGTTTGAAGGGAATTTATTTACTCCTCCCAGAAAAATCCTCTATAAAACCCTAGGCTTTCCCGTTTTCCCTGGCGGATGCCTTTTTCCGCCTCCACCCATCTGCACCCAGATGTTCAAAACAAACACATTTTGCTACATTCGAGGCTTCGTGTGTCTCCCTCTGGGCTCCGGCCCCAGCAGACCCCCAGCCCCAGACTCATCAGTGCTGTGGTCTGTGCACAGGGTGCTGACATCCCAGCCTCCACTAGGAGCTCTTGTTTTGTTTTACAGGAAAACGGTTTGGGTTGAAATGCTCCTGTTTGAGTGTCCAGAAAGCCGTGACCTTTCTGATACTTCAAGAGTTGATGTTAAACCCGATCGTAGCATCACGTCATTCCAGGTGCCAGTTCCCAGCTGCAGGTGACACGGCCCTTCAGTAATGGGGTGCAAGGAGAGAACTGTGAATGGCCTAGCTAAAAATAACGCACCGGTCTAGCTAAAAATAATGACAATACTTAGTAACTGTAATGGCCACTCCGGAGCCTTGTAACTGGCGTCCATTAATATGCTTAAGTTTCTCCGTGGATAACATCACCTTTTCAGAACCTAAAGGTGGTTTTCAAGCTGTCTTCCAGGCCCCGCAGTGCAGTGGTCTGACAGCTCCACAGGCACCTGCTGAGCCTGGGTGGGAGGAGCCAAGAAGGTGGCTTTCTGGGGCCACAGCACCTAGGAAGAGCAGGTGACTTGCCTCTGGTCCTTTGTGTCAATTAATCACTTTTAGTTTTGTGAAAGGGGCAGTTGATGAGTTTAAAATCACCTGGATTTTTCACTGGGTCCAAATAGGCCTCTTAATCTTTATTATCAAAGAGCTTCCTTCAAAATCCAGTCTACCCTTTTAAGGAAATGCCTGGGGCTTGGCTTTTTATGCTATTTCATAAAATTATCAATGGAAAAGGAGCCAAACTCTATAAAATAATGTAGAGAGGTTTATTCTGAGCCAAATTTAAGGACCACGGCCCGGAGCCACTCCCAAGAAGCCTTGATCAAGTGGACTGGCTGTGGCTGGGTCACAGTTTGGTTTTCACACTTTTCAGGGAGACAGGGGTGACAGGGAAAGTCATAAATCAATACATGGAAGGTGGACATTGGTTTGGCCTGAAAAGCTGGGACATCCCAAAGTAGGGGGTTACAGGTGATAGTTGGGTTTAAAGATTCTTGTAATTGGTTAAAGACATGAAGCTTTGTCTACAGGCTTGGAAAGTCTTAAGTTAAGGAAGTCTGTTAATCAGAGACAAGACACCGGACATGTATTTTTTGAGGACTTGCAGGTGTGAGTAGCACAGCCTCAGGCCTGTCAGTGAGTCACAAAGGATGTCCCCAAGCAGGGAGGGGCGTGATGGGGCAGGTCTGACCCCCTCCTCCTGAACAGCAACTCAGTTTTAGGGCATGCCCTTGGCCAGGAGGGGTCCACTCAGTCAGCTGGTGGAGGGGGAGCCATAAGATTTTATTTTAGTTCACAAGATGGAGAACGAGGGAGATACCAGAGCGCTATGGAGGGATGTACCCCAAAAGGCACAGCAGACACAACTGCCCTCCAGGGATGGGCGCAGCACCAGAGTCGGAGCCTTGGAGGGCAGGGCCCTCACGTGTGCAATCTGGGTAAATGGGATCGGGCTGTGCAGAGGCGGAGATTTACGTGGACACGTGGAATGTTCTCCTTAAAATTGCTGGGCTCTGAGGATCCGGACTCTGCGGCACCAGCGCTGGGAGGGGCTCACCTGGGCGCCGTCTTCCTTGTCAATGGAGTGAGAGGTGGAATTAGAACCAACAGGCACCATTGGAGCAACGCAGCGTCCCCAGGTCAGGAGCTCACGGCTGTGTGAGTCTAGCGGGCGACATCTTTGCTAGCTGGTCCCCGAGCCGTCCCGTCTGTGCCACCCGTGGGCTGCAGGACACCAAGCACCGGGACGGGTGAGTGAGCCACCAGGACGTGCAGGCCCCGTCCCGCCAGGGAGCCTTTGAATGTCCGCGTTGGCGTGCAATGGTGTGTGTGTTCTGGGGTGCTGTGGGGTTGTGCAGGGCTGTGGGGACCCCAGGCCACCTCTGTGTGCAGAGCGAGGACCAGCTCCGGGCTCCCCTGCAGGCTGGAGCCAGCTCTGGCCCCGGCGCCACCTTCCTCCCTGGTGAAGCCTCCTCCTGGCCTCATTTTGGGGCTAAAGCTGAGCGTCCCAGAGTTGGGGGCAGGTGGGTAGTGAGGATTCACACTTGCTGAAGGGTGTGACTGTTCTGTTATCGATAACATATCCCGTGGCTGCAGATCCAGGGCACGTGGTTTGCTCCCCAGTGGGTTTAGAGCCCTGCAACCTTCCCCATGGGAAGTCCGAGCCCCCCTGGGCTGAACTCGGCAAACAGCCACTGGGAATCTTCCGTATGGTACAAACAACACCACAGGTGCTCTTACTGATCTAAACGGGTTTGGGAACGATAAGGAGAGAATGGGGAAAAGGATGGAAACAAGCGCTGATTATGGGATGTCGTCAGGGCTCAGTCAGGAGTCCACAGCCCTGAGGGTCAGGTCGCAGTGGCCGGATTACAGCGCACTGTAGCCGTCAATGCCCGGGCTCAGCTTAAACTCCTGCCGAGGCCTCCCGAGCAGCCAGGACTACAGGTGCCCAACGTCACACCTGGCTGCCTTTTAAACGTCTTGTCTCGCTGTGTTACTCCGCCTAGTCTCAATTCCTGGGCTCAAGAGATCGTCCCAAAGTGCTGGGCTTGCAGGCCTTGTCCTCTCCCCAGGACTCAGACAGCAGACGCCTCCCTCCCCCGTCGCTTTCTGGCTCCTCCCACCTCCCCCACCCCTACCCCGACCACCCCTTTCCAGACACCGGTGGTCACATCATCTCTTTTCTGGGCTGTGACTGCTGGGGTTAAGGTCAGGGTCACAACATCCCTAAGGGTCAGGTGCCCACAGCCCCAGGGGTCAGTCCTAGGGGTCATTGTGCCCATTTTCCCGGGGTTAGTCCTAGGGTTCGGGTGCCCGCAGTCCCGGGGGTCAGTCCTGAGGATCAGTCCTAGGGTCGGTCAGGTGCCCGCATCCTAAGAACCTGCTCCTGGCGACTCTTGGGATTGGTCACCTGTAGCTGCAGATGAGCCGAGAGGATCTCCCCAGCCCCTGGTCATTTCTGCGGTGACACTGAGAGGACCCCGAGCTCTCACACTGAACGGTAGGGGCAGGTGGCCAGGACGGACCCTGGTGTGAGGCTGCTGCAGTCCACATGTGTCAACATCAGGCCTGCAGGGGACCAGGAAGGACCCCAGGTTCTGCAGAGAAGTCCTGTAGCAACAGCACCATGGCGGGGGGGCCCATGGAGGCCCCACCATCCTTAACCAGGGTCTCAGGTGACATCACCAGGACCAGGGGGCTGACGGAGTCCCCAGCATCCCCACCTGGGGTTTCCGGTGACACCACTGGGACCAGATGGCCCATAGAGGCCCCACCATCCTTACCCAGAGTCTCAGGAGACATGACCAGGACCAGAGGGCCCACGAAGGCCCCACCATCCCCACCTGGGTCTCAGGTGACACCACTAGGACCAGGGCACCCATGGAGGCCCCGCCATCCCCACCTGGGATCTCAGGTGACACCACCAAGACCACAGGGCCCATGAAGGCCCCACCATCCCCACCTGGGTCTCAGGTGATACCACCAGCACTAGGGGGCCCATGAAGGCCCCACCATCCCCACCCAGGTCTCAGGTGACACCACCTGGACCAGGGGGCCCATGGAGGCCCTGCCATCCCCAGCAGGCTCTCAGGTGACAACACTGGTTGTAGCTGATCTTCCTGGTGGTGTTTTCCCAAATCCAGCTGTAAACAGCCCTTGATTAGATTTGCCCCCAAATCTACCTCCTGACCCCGCGCCGTCCCAGCCGAAGCTGGAGAACAGACCCTCAGAGCGCAGCTTTGGGACTGTGGTGACGTCTGGTGCCTACTCCCCCTCCGTCCCGTGGCCCCGGCGTCTGTCTGCGCTTTCCTGGGATGGCCTGGGTCGCCCCCTCCCCATCCACAGCCCCTCCCTGAGCTGGCCTCGGCATGGCCCTGCTTTGGGGTCAGGGACTCCCCATTTCCTCACCTGTGGGTCTCGGGGTGTCACAGAGCACTTGTGGCTGGTGTGGGAGCTGAAGGCGGAGGACGTCGCAAATTTGAGGATGGAGGTCCGTGGCTGGGTGCTGGAGGCTCCCAGGCAGAGCTGTGGCCACCTCATTTGTTCCCATGCGAATCCCCGGGTGTCCCCACCCAGGTGTTGTCTTCAATATTCTGAAAACCCCACAACTGCACTCCTGGTTTCCCACCCCTGTTTTAAAGAAGAAGATGGCCCCCGGGGTGGGTCCCCTGTGTCTGGAGGGGCCAGGACCCCTCCTTACTTGTCTCGAGGGGCTCCTGGGGGCATGGGCTGCACCGTCTGCTCCTGGGCTGTGGCAGACGGAGCCCCTGGCCATGGAGCACCCGGGATACCCATGAGGGCAGCCCCCGGGGAAGTGTGACATCACCACGGTTGGTGCAGAGGGGACCCAGTTTGAGAAGGTCACCCTGGGAGCCCTGGGAGAGCTCCCTGCAGGCACCGCGTCTGCAGTAGGGCCCGGGCTCAGGTCGTGCTTCTTGGCTGTCACCACCTGAGGCCTCAGGAAGAGGGGGTCTTCACAGAAACATGTCCCCTTGCTCCCTGCCATGGGCCGCCACGTGTGTCTGAACCGTCATGGGGGCCTGCTCACACACATGTCCCTGCCACCCCTCATGGGCACCTCATGACACCTGTGTCCTTGCTATCTTCTCATGTGCACCTGGTCACATACACGCATGTCTCACTGCCAACTTGCGTACCTGGTCACACACCTGTGTCCCTGTCACTGTCTCACGTGCACCTGGCCACATGCGCCCCCTTCTGTCCTGTCACGTGCATCTTATGACACACAGGCTCACAGCGGGCTTGCTCCATGTATTACCGCACACGTGTGGGGAACCCGCCGCCGGTCCCCTTCAGATGGCCGTGGAGGCTGGGGCGTGTCATATACGGGAGCCGGGGGTCGGCATCTCCCCTCAGGCTGCAGCTGCCGGGTGTGTGGCTGCTCCCCGTGTCCTTGGGCCCTCGGACACCTTCAGCACATGGGTCCGGGCTGGCCGCCCAGTCCTGCCTGTCTCAGGTTTCAAGGCCCTGGGCTGGGGGTCTCAGCCCCGCCTGGGGTCTGGGTTTGGGGGACAAACCTGCTTCCCAGTAGAGAAGTCACCCTGGTCACTGGAGCAGGACGGACGGACCTTGGCTGTCTGGATCTGGGCATGTGGCTGCGGACTCTTCATAGAGGTGACTGTTTGGGTCACCTGTGCTGGATGAATGCAGGAGCCCGTCCCCAGGCAGCACCCAGGGGATTGTGGGAGTCCTGCCCCTGGGCGGCACCTGGCTGAGCCCCGTCCACACTGCGCTGAGCCGTTGGGGTCCCGTTGGTAGTCTGAGCAGGCGTAGTTGCTGTTGTCTGTCAGGACGACCTGTGACCTGTGACCTGGGTGTGGACTCTGAGCAGGCGCAGTTGCCGGTGTCTGTCAGGACGACCTGTGACCTGTGACCTGGGTGCGCAGTCTGAGCAGGCGCAGTTGCTGGGGTCTGTCAGGACGACCTATGACCTGTGACCTGGGTGTGGAGTCTGAGCAGGCGCAGTTGCTGGTGTCTGTCAGGACGACCTATGACCTGTGACACGGGTGTGGGAGTCTGAGCAGGTGCAGTTGCTGGTGTCTCTCAGGATGACCTGTGACCTGGGTGTGGGAGTCTGAGCAGGCGCAGTTGCTGGTGTCTGTCAGGATGACCTGTGACCTGTGACCTGGGGGGTCGAGTCAGAGCATGAGCAGTCACTGGGGTCTGTCAGGATGACCTGTGACCTGGGTGCAGAGTCTGAGGAGGCGCAGTTGCTGGGGTCTGTCAGGACGACCTATGACCTGTGACATGGGTGTGGAGTCTGAGCAGGCGCAGTTGCTGGTGTCTGTCAGGACAACCAGTGACCTATGACCTGGGTGTGGAGTCTCACAAGGCCCAGTTGCTGGTGTCTGTGAGGACGACCTGTGACCTGTGACCCAGGTGTGGAGTCTGAGCATTCGTAGGGGTTGGCCCGTGATGGGTCCTGCGTGGGTGCTCAGCGTCTCAGGTGAGAAGGTTCCCAGTGGAGTCTGCAGGGTCACCTGGTCCTGGGAGGCTGGTCCTGGGGGAGGTGGTGGATGAGCGTCCCTCTGTGACGGTCCACGTCACCCCTCCCGTGACAGGCCCCGAGGACGGGGAGGTGACCGTGAGGACGTGTGGGGAGACTTTGGCTGCTGGGAGGAGCAAGGGGCACGGGGGCCGCGGGACAGGCCGGGAAGGATTTTGTGTGGCGGGGACCGTGGTGTGGCCAGGAGGACTTTGTCCCAAAGTGGCTGTCAGTGCCGTCCTGGTTGTCTGAGAAAGGTGGGGACGGGTGGGACGCGAACCTCCTGGTGCCCTCTGGGCTCTCCGGAGACTGAAGGGCAGAGCGTGTACAGAGAGGCTCATACTAGGACTGGCCGTGTGACCGTGGGGGCTGGCAACACTGAAATCCCTGGGGGGCTGCAGCCGGCAGAAATGTGGAGGTCCCGTCCCGAGCACCCCCCGGCCCGGCAGCTGGGGCTCCTCGAGGATGGAGCTCTGGGACAGGAGTGGGGCCGACGGGACAGGGCCTGGCAGGGGCTCCGGCGCTGTGGCCCTCGGGCTGTGCCACCTCCTGGGATCGGCCGACACCAGGGAGGAGGCAGAGCCGTGTCACGGGGCCTGCGCTGGCCACACTCACAGGCCAGGTCAGGAACACACGCGGCCCCTGGGTGCTGGGAGGGCTTCCCACGGGGCTCTGGGTCTGCACTCAGGGGCGCCCTGGGCCGTCCCCACGGGCGAGCGAGCGTCCAGTGGGTCTGAGCCGTCGCTGGCCCCAGCCCCTCCTCCCCCAGACCCCACAGAGCATGGGGGGCTGTCGACAGGAAAGAACCCCAACTCTAAAATAATGTAGAGAGGTTTATTCTGAAGACCACGGCCCAGAGCCGCATCCAGGAAGCCTTGAGCAAGTGGACTCGCTGTGGCTGGGTCACAGTTTGGTTTTATACATTTCGGGGAGACAGAGGTTACAGGTAAAGTCATAAATCAATGCGTGGAAGGTGGACATTGGTTTGGCCTGAAAAGGTGGGACATCTCAAAGGAGGTGGGGCTTACAGGTTATAGGAGGGTTTAAAGACTCTTTGACTTGTAATTGGTTGAAAAACGAAGCTTTGTCTAAAGGCTTGGGATGTTTGGAGTTAAGATAAGGAAATCTGTTAATCAGAGACAAGGCACCTGACATTCACCCAGACTCAAGTGACCTGTTGGGGAAACTGAGGACCTGTAGGTGTGGTTTAAGCTTTGTCTGACGTGGCCTTGGGCCCGGTAATGATTTTGTGTCTTGTTGTTGCAAAGAATAACTCCAAATTGCCGGGCGTAACTAGGCCTGTCCGACTTCCCTGCTTGTGGCCGGCAGGTTTGGTTTTTGTTTTGTCTTTTTGGCCAAGAGGGGTCTGTACGCTCGGCTGGGGGCTTAGGAGTTTACTGTAGTTCACTGAGACAGGAGTGTCCAGACAAGGCCCCACAAGCCATCCCTGGCTGTGTCCCCGGCCGGCACAGTGTGTCCCCCCTTTGGGGACAGCCCAGAAATCACATCCCGGGTCTGGCCCCTTGGCCCGGCTGCCTGGGCCGGCTCTGCCTGCTCCTGGAACCCGTGTGCTGGGCTCCAGGCCGTGCTGGGGACCCCCAGGCCCTCATTTAAGTCACAGTGACGTCACCACCCTCTTTGTCCAGGACTCTTCCTCTTGGAGAAGCGAGACTCTGTCCCCAGGAAGCAACGACTCCGTCCACACCTCCAGCCCCGGCCACCTCCGTCCCACTTTCTGTCCTTACGTTACCTGATGACTCCGGGGACCTCAGGTCGCTGGGATCACGCAGTGTCTGTCTTCTTGTGACCACTTTCCTCGCTCCCTGTCTCGTCCTCGAGGCCCAGCCCTGTCACAGCAGGTGTTGAAGTCCCCTGTTTGTGAGGCTGAGCGAGGTTGCACTGCGTGTATGAACCATAGCTTGCTTATCCGTCAGCAGACGCCCCGGCTGTTTCCAGGTTTTCGCTTCTGTGAGTGACACTGCCATCGGCGTGGCTGTGCGGGGACCTCTTTGGGACACTTTCAGCTCTTTTGAGCTTCCAACGAGCGGTGGGATTGCCACACCACGTGATACCTGTGCTCAGTCTTTTGAGGCCACGCTGGTTTCCATAGTGGCCACATACCATTTGGGTCACCAACATGGCGCACAGAGATTCCAATCTCTCCACGTCCCCCCGGAAACTTTCCTGCTGGTTTGATGGCGGCCATCCCAGTGGGAGTGAATGGGACCTCCCTGTGGTTTCCATTTGTATTTCCCTCATTTGTAACGCCAAGAGTCTTTTCATCTGCTTGTTGGCCATTTGTGTGTCTTCTCTGCAAAAAAGGTCGATTTGAGTTCTCTATGTAGTCAGGATATTCATCAGATGTGTGATTTGCAAATATCTCCTCCCATTTTGTGGGTCGCCCTGTGACTCTGTTGATACTGCCTTTTCACGCACAAAATTTAATTTCCACGAGGTCCAGTTTGCCTGTTGTGTTGTTGACTGTGCCCTAAGTGTTGTATCTAAGAAGTGATTCACAAATCCAACGTCGTGACACTTTCACCCTGTGTTTTCTTCTAAGAGTTTATACTTTTTTCTATTTTGGGTACAGATGGAGTCTCACTCTTGCTCAGGCTGGTCTCGAACTCCTGAGCTCAAACAAGCCTCTCACCTCGGCCTCCCAGGATTACAGGCGTGAGCCTCCACACCTGGCCGTGTTCTCCTTTTCCAAGATTGTTTTGTCTATCTGGGATCCTTTGATATCCCATGAATTTTAGGATGGATATTTCTTTTCTTTTTTTTTTTTTTCTGAGACAGAGTCTCACTCTGTTGCCTGGGCTAGAGTGCCGTGGTGTCCTCCTAGCTCACAGCAACCTCAAACTCCTGGGCTCAAGTGATCCTCCTGCCTCAGCCTCCCGCATGTCTGGGAGTACAGGCATGCACCACTGTGCCTGCTAATTTTTTCTATATATGTATTTTTAGCTGTCCATATAATTTCTTTCTATTTTTAGTAGAGACGAGGTCTTGCTCATGCTCAGGCTGGTCTCGAACTCCTGAGCTCAAACGATCCACCTACCTCGGCCTCCCAGAGTGCTAGGATTACAGGCGTGAGCCACCGCGCCCGGCCAGGATGGATATTTCTATGTCTGCAAAATATATCATTGAGATTTTGGTAACAATGACATTGACTCTGTAGATTTCTTTGGGTGGTATTGACATCTTAGGAATATTAGTTCTTCAATCCATGAACGTGGGGTGTGTTTCCATTTCATTTGTCCTCTTGAATTTTTCTGTTTACTTTTATGATTTTTCCATTTAATTTCTCTTTTTTAATATTTTTTAGCAATGTTTTGCAGTTTTCATGGCACAAGTCTTCTCCTCCTTGGTTAATTCCTATGTATTTCTTTCTTTTCTGTGCCGTTATAAATGCAGTTGCTTTCATAATTTCCTTTTCAGATTGTCAGTGTGTGGAAAGGCAACAGAGTTGTGTGTGTTGACTTTGTATCCTACTACTTTGCTGAATTCATTTATTAGCTCTAATGGTTTTTTGTGGAATGTTTAGGGTGTTCTACATAAAAGATCATGTCATCTGTAAACAGAGATAATTTTATTTCTTCCTTTCCAATTTGGATGCCTTTTAAACATCTTTTTCTTGCCTAACTGCTCTGGCTAGAAGTTCCAGTGCTACGCTGAATAGAAGTGAGGAAAGTGGACATCCTGTGTGTACGCTTTTGTTGTTGGGCAGTGTGTTCTGTATATGTCTGTCAGAGCTAGTAGGTTTATTGTGTCATTTCCTTACTTACCTTCAGTGTGGTTGTTCTACCCATTATTGACATCAAAGTCTCTAACTGTTACTATATAACTGTCTACTTCTCCCACCACTTCTGTTTTTTTTTTTTTTTTGAGATAGAGTCTCAGTCTGTTGCCCAGGTTCGAGTGCTGTGGCATCATCACAGCTCACTGCAGCCTCCAACTCCTGGGCTCAAGTGATCCTCCTGCCTCAGCCTCCCAAGTAGCTGGGACTACGGGCATGCGCCACCATGCCCGGCTAATTTTTTCTATATATTTTTAGTTGTCCAGCTAATTTCTTTCTATTTTTAGTAGAGGTGGGGTCTCGCTCTTGCTCAGGCTGGTATTGAACTCCTGACCTCAAATGATCCTCCCACCTCGGCCTCCCAGAGTGCTAGGATTACAGGTGTGAGCCGCCGCGCCATATGCAGTTGTTTTGAGTGTCCCAGTCTTTAATGTTTTGCTCCCAAAAGGGGAAAAAGAGAAATACAAAGGGGGAGAAAGGGGCCCCAGCCTTTTAAATCCCCTAAAATCAAGTCAGCTGGAGGGGGAGGGGCTTGCAATGGAGGAGAGGTTGTAACACACTGGCTACCCACCTCTTTGCCTGCACCCTGTGACCAGAAGCTGCAGTCAGAGCACAGACCCCTGATGTTTGGAAGATATAAGGTCCTTTTGGCCCAGCCTGGCTCAGCCAAGCTGTGTGTAGGCTGCTGTGAGCACAGTGCAAGCTGCCTAGCACAGGCCAGTGGTGGGGCGTGGGCAACACTACTGTGCCAAGACCTGAAATTAACTGGAATTTACCACCCAAGCCTTCCCCTGGGAGTTGCAAGCCCTCAGTGGACTCCAGAGTTTCCCAATAGTTACATCAGACACATTCTGGCAGGTGGGAGACGGATTCCAGTCCTTCCTGCTCTGCCATCCTCCCCAAATCCTCTCTGTAAGTATTTTGTGTCTTTAAAAACTCCTCCCAACCCAAACTCCCAATGCATAATATCACTTATGACATCACATTTTATTTAAAAATATGCTTATTTGGGCCGGGTGCGGTGGCTCATGCCTGTAATCCTAGCAGTTGGGGGGCCGAGGCGGGCGGATTGTTTGAGCTCAGGAGTTCGAGACCAGCCTGAGCAAGAGCGAGACCCCGTCTCTACTAAAAATACAAAGAAATTATCTGGCCAACTAAAAATATATATAGAAAAAATTAGCCGGGCATGGTGGCGCATACCTGTAGGCCCAGCTACTTGGGAGGCTGAGGCAGGAGGATTGCTTAAGCCCAGGAGTTTGAGGTTGCTGTGAGCTAGGCTGACGCCACGGCACTCACTCTAGCCCAGGCAACAAAGCAAGACCCTGTCTCAAAAAAAAAAAAAAATGCTTATTTGTTAAGTGAAAAGGTTATTGTTTTCATTTGCGTTCTTTCATTGTTACTAAGCTGGAATATTAGCTCTATGGGCACAGGGACTGTATTTTTTTGGCCATTTTGATCATTGGCATATTTCAAGTGGTCAAAAAAGTTGTGATGGATGAATGGGTGGGTGGATAGGTGGATGGATGGACATACAAATGGACAGAGGGATGGGTGGATGGACAGGTGGGTGGATGGATGGATGGATAGATGGGTGTGGATGGGTGGGTGGGTGGATGGATGGATGGTGGATGGGTGGGTGGATGGATGGATGGTGGGTGGGTGGATGGATGGACGGTGGGTGGATGGGTGGATGGATGGATGGGTGGATGGATGGATGCGTGGATTCGACAGGTGGGTGGCTGGCTGGCTGGCTGGGTGGGTGGGTGGATGGACAGGTGGGTGGATGGGATGGTGGGTGGATGGGACGGTGGGTGGATGGATGGATGGATGGTGGGTGGGTGGATGGATGGGTGGATGGATGGATGGATGGATGCGTGGATTTGACAGGTGGGTGGGTGGGTGGATGGATGGACATACAGATGGATGGTTGGACACGTGGGTGGATGGATGGATGGTGGGTGGGTGGATAGATGGATGGACGGTGGGTGGTTGGATGGATGGACAGACGGACAGTGGGTGGATGGATGGATGGACATACAGATGGATGGATGGATGGGTGGATGGACAGGTGGGTGGACGGATGGATGGTGGGTGGGTGGATGGACGGATGGACGGTGGGTGGATGGATGGATGGACATACAGATGGATGAGTGGATGGACAGGTGGGTGGATGGATGGATGGATGGACATACAGATGGACAGGTGGATGGGTGGACAGTGGGTGGATGGATGGATGGATGGTGGGTGGGTGGGTGGATGGATGGATGGATGGACCGTGGGTGGTTGGATGGATGGACGGACGGACGGTGGGTGGGTGGATGGATCGACATACAGGTCGACGGATGGGTGGATGGACAGGTGGGTGGACAGGTCAATGGACAGGTCAATGGACAGGTGGGTGGGTGGATGGATGGACGGTGGGTAGAGGGATAGATGAATGGATGGGTGGAGGTACAGTGCATGGGCGGGTGGGTGGATGGATGAACAGTGAGTGGATGGATGGATGGCAGGTGGGTGGAAGGATGGACAATGGATGGGTGGATGGATGGACATACAGATGGACAGATGGGTGGATGGATGGTGGGGGGGTGGATGGATCAACGTACAGGTGGACAGATGGGTGGATGGACAGGTGGGTGGATGGATGGATGGATAGTGGATGAGTGGATGGATGGACATACAGATGGACAGGTGGATGGGTCAATGGAAAGGTGGGGGGGTGGATGGATGGACGGTGGGTGGAGGGATGGATGGGTGGATGCACAGTGCGTGGGCGGGTAGATGGATGGACAAACCGGTGAGTGGATGGATGGATGGATGGCGGGTGGGTGGAAGGATGGACAATGGGTGGATGGATGGATGGACGGTGGGTGGGCAGGTGGATGGATGGACGGTGGGTGGGTGGATAGATCGACATACAGATGGATGGACAGATGTGTAGGTGGACAGGGTAATGGATGTGTCTATTAGGCATTGTCATCTTACTATCAGGAATTGGCATTTCAAGAGTTTCTTTTTGTTGTTTTTCTTGTAATGCATTGAGAAAATTGTGCCTTAAAATTATTTGTTGCAAATATTCTCCGTAGATTGCTTTTTAATTTTGAGTTATTTTGTGGCAGATTTGTCTTTTTTTTTTTTTTTTTTTTTTTTACCTTTAATCCCTTCTGATCTTTGTGGTGTGAGGTGAAGGGCCTGATCTCACAGTTGCTCAGCCTCCTAGCCATTGGGTTGGTCCTGCCCTATGTTTTCGACAGTTGTAGTAGGCTAAGCCTCCCCACCCTCCCACCTCCCGAGGCCACACCGGGGCACCGGCTTGATGTCTGAAGTATGTCAGCTTTACGGCTGCCCGCTAATGGGCTGGTTCAGGTTTGGGGACATTTATAGTGTGGCCCTGAGAAGTGAGTCTTCCCCCATCCTCTCCCCATTGTCTCCTGGAGGCCCTGCCCTCCCTGTAGAAGGTGGATGGAAGGCGGGTGGTTGGATGGATGGTGGGTGGGTGGATGGACCCACAATAATGGTGCCTGGGGCTCAGGGACCACCTCCCAGGTCCCCGTGGGTGTGGGGCCCACACCCCAACATGGTCTGGGTGCTCCATGCCCTGCCAGCCCTGAGGACGCAGTGGGATTTTGGTTTCTGTCTGGGAGCTGGTGACTACAGTGTGTCTGAGCCGTGTGTGGCCATCATTAGTTGTGTTTTTTATCATGGTACACGGTGCTGTAACATGTCTGTTTAAGTGCAACTTAAACGTGTTGTCCTGCCTATAGCATCGTCACAGTCTTGGTGACATCGTCTAGGAGCCCGTGTGCAGCACGAGGCGGAACAAGAAGCTCCCCGAGGTGCTGAGCTGCCCGGTGGGGACAGAGCCGTCCCCTGGGGGATGCACCAGGTCCCAGCACTGCCGTGCTCTCCTTACACATCACCCACCCATGGTGCTTTGCAGCTGCAGCTGCTGCTGAGGACGCCGACCCAGGTTCCACCCTCAAGGACTCGTGACCTTCGCCTTCCATTCCTGCCTTGTTAATGGAGGTGTAGAGACCCGAGGAAACTGCTGCAGAGTGTCGCGAGGGATGTGGTGCATTGGCACAGCTCTGCCCAGGGTGGGGACCGGCCCTTGCAGGCGTCGGAGGTGGGGCCTGAATCAAGGATGGCCGTGGTCAGCCGGGGCTGGGGCGTCATTGGTGTCCAGACCCAGGGATGGTGGCTGCTCTCTCCAGGGACTGCTCTGTCCCTGGTCCAGGCCCAGCCGGGCGTGGCCACAGCAGGTATGCAGACAGGTGTCCTTGCCTGGGGTGAGCAGGGCATGTCCCCAGCCTCGGGGTTCCTCAGCCAAGATGCACCCCCATACTGTGCCCCAAGCTTAGACACTGGTCACAGAGACCTTGGTCCTGGTGTACCATGCACAGCCCAGACAGGTGACATGAGCTGCCACCAACACACCTGGTGGCCTCCCGTACCCCAGGGTGGGATCTGTCTCCTCTGAGGGTGGATGTGCGTCTCTCTCTCCTGACCTGCACAGGGGACATCTCTCTCTCTCTCGTGACCCTCAGGGGAAGCATCTCTCTTTAAATAGGCTTATAAAATGCAAGAATGAAAAGCATCAATAATAAGAAAATGCGGGGTAGGAAAGAGTAGAAGAGAACAAAAGAGAAGTAGAACCGTCCAGTCAGAGTGAGGGACGGACAAATCAGAGGCTTCACGCAGGGCCTGCTGCAGTGGGGTGAACAGGTCTCCCCTGTCTTACTCCATTGTCGCCCCAGTAACGAAGGACCACAGCCTGGGCGGCTGATAAACAATAGTCGTTTATTGCTCACAGCTCTGGAGGCTGAAGTCCAGGATCCCGGCGTGGCAGAGGCTGGGTCTGGTGGGGACTCACTTCCTGGTTCATAGACGGCGCCTTCTCGCTGTGTCCTCACATGGTGGAAGGGGCGAGGGAGCTCTCTGGGGTCCCTTTATAAGGACACTGATCCCACCGATGAGGCTCCACCCTCAGGACCTCGTCACCTCCCAAAGCCCCACCTCCTACCACCGTCCCCTCGGGGGTGAGGACTTCATTGTGTGCACTTGGAGGGGACACAGATGTTTGGCGTGTTGCAGTGTCATGACTTTCACAGCACAAGCGTGACATGCATCGCTGGTGTCTCCCGAGCGCTTGCCGGGTCCCCAGGTCTGTGCAGTCCATGGTTCACCGTGTTGCTGCCCTTTATGTGTCTGTCCTAAACCACAGGCCTGGCCTTGGTGCCTGTCATCTGCTCAGCACTGCTGCCTGGTCCTCTGGGCCTCACCTGCTGCAGGGAACAGTGCTCGGCTGTGCTCACCCTCCTCCCCACCCGGCCCTCCTCCCCGCCCGGCCCTCCTCCCTGCTTACCCTCCTCCCCGCCTGGCCCTCCTCCCCCCTCCCCCTCCTCCCCGCCTGGCCCTCCTCCCCGCTCACCCTCCTCCCCCCTCGGCCCTCCTCCCCGCTCACCCTCCTCCCCGCCTGGCCCTCCTCCCCGCTCACCCTCCTCCCCGTGCCGGTGAGGGGTCAGACACTCACACAGTCGAGCGGTGGCCGAGGCAGCACCTCCTCCTCCTCAGATGTGAGCCGTCCTTTTCCTTGAACAAAAAGCGACTTTCTGGACCCGTCGTTACTTCTGCTTTCTCCCCTGCGTGGCAGGTTGGGCCCTGGGCAGATTATTTTGAACCAAGAAGGGGCTGAACTGGCCCTCGGGGGGCTTCCTGGTGCAGACGTGGAGAGGGGGTTTCCCCAGGGCTGGGTGGGCGTGGGGGGATCCCAGGTCTCCAGGGGCTGCAGGTGTCGGGCGGGGGCCCGCTGCCAAGTCACCCGTATCTTCCCGTGTGTGGGCCCCTGGGTGGAGCCACCACCGCACACGGGGGCGTCCCAGCCTCCACGGGGTCTGCTGGGGCAGCGCCCTCTGCCCACGTCACCCGGAGGGCAGTGTCAGGGGCCTCAGCTGCCTCTTGGCAATTACACTGAGAAAGTGTCTGCACAGGCGCTGGCCCTGGGCCCAGGGACACCTGCACCCCAGAGCTCTGGGGCCCCTAGAACCGGGGACTCAGAGCCCCCCAGGCTTGAGCTTCCACCACCCAGCTCCCGCCGCTGTAGCAGATGCCCGTGGACGCCTCGGCCCGGCCTGGGACCCCGTGGAGCTCGGCGGTGGCCCTTCCCACGCCAGCCACCTCCTGGCCCGTCACTCCACGGCCACGCCAGGCTCCGACTGCCCTGGGTCTGGGATGTGGTCCGCCGCGTCCACAGGTAGGGTGCTGGGGTGAGGAGGACGCCTGTCCCGGTCACAGCAACGGGGGACGCCCCGTCCCGCCTGTAGACGGGAGCGGAACCACATCTGCCTTCTCTGAGGCTCCGGGGCAGCTGCAGCCCCAGGGCGGCTCCCCAGCCTCAGCGTCCCGCTCCCGCCTCCGAGCTTCCCCCCAGATCCCAGCATTGGTGGGGCCGCCTGGGGGGGGGTGGCCCTGCTGGGAGCCCAGGGCTTGGGGGGCTGAGGGGCTGTGACACGAGGAGGGGCTGCGGCATCACCCCGTCGTGTGCACCGTGAACTGCCAAACCGTGGGCACCGTCCACACCGTCTCCATCATGGGGCAGGGGCCCGTGTGCCGGGCTGAGGGGCTGTCCCCAGACCCCGTCGTGGGGGAGCCCTGGGGTGGGGCGTCCCTGCAGCCGGGTCCCATGCCTGCACGTCGGGGGTCTTCCTTCCCTGCCGAGCGTGTGGCCCCTCATCCGCTCACGTCCTCCTCCTCCTGCTCCGAGGGCTCCTTGTCCTCACCCAGCCAGTCCCTCCCCCTGCGCCAGCCCCGTCGGCCCCCCGCCCTCAGCCCCCGCACCCGAGGAACCCAGCCCAAACCGCAGGCCCCAGCTGACCCCCTGCCTGGCCGGCCCTCCTGGGGGACTGAGGGACGCTTGGCCACACCTGCGTCCCCAGGGACCTCTGCTCGGTACACGGCCTGCCTTGCTCCCCCGCCTTCTAGGGACAGGCGTGTCCTCGTCACGTGCCTCTGAGCAGCACCTGGTGGGCACCTTGTCATCTCCACCCGGCCCCTCCCCTCCTTCTGGGCCGTGGGCGTGCTGGCCTTGGGGACAGGGACGTCAGCCCTCCAGGTGACACACAAGTCCCAGGTGGAGACACTACCTTCAACGAGGGCTGGGGCATGTCCTGGTCCAGAAGTCCCACTCGTCCTCACCATGGTGTCCCCAGGGCCGCCTGTTCTGGGACTGCGGAGCTGCCGTGGGGACGGGCTCCAGGGGACGCCAGACGCCCTGGTGGGCTCCGTCTTGCCCAGTGGCCACCTGAGGCCCCTCCAGGGCCGCGAGCGCAGGTGTGGTGGCTCCTCCGTGCTGGGCGGACGCGGGTCTGTGCTCTCGGGCAGCCGTCGCGGCCTGCCTGTTCCTCGTCGGCCTCAAGTGACGATCCAGCCACCGCGTCCAGCCACCGCGCCTGCCCCTGGCGGATCAGAGCTTCAGGCGACTCCAGCCCACGTGGTGGCCCCTCCACAAGGCCCCTGTCACACAGGGACGTCCCTGGCCTGGGCTGGGACCGGGTGTGGGTGGCGCTGAGACGCCGGCCCAGGCCTGCGGCGTGGACGAGGGGCGTCCTGGGGCCGTGAGCGCCAGTGTTGGACAGGGCTGGTCGTCCCTTGTGACGGGCAGTCAGTGCAGGGGTCGGGGGTCGGGGGTCAGGACCCAGCACTGCCCCGGGCGCCGCTCTGGTCCGAGGCTGCGTGTCTGAGACGGTCCTGGCAGGGTCAGCTGCCTGCTGGCGGGTCCTGGACGTCCCTGTCCCCTCCGCAGGGTGCTGCCCTGGTCCTGCCCTCCGTCTCCTCCTGCATCTGTGTCCACCCGCCGCCTCTGTGTCCTCACGGCTGTGTCCCCTCCGGCCCCGGTTCCCACCTCACGCTTCTGGGAACGTCCCCACCCGCCCTGCTCACCTCGGGCTGTGGACCCCGGGAACATCCGGAACCATCTGTGCCCCTTTCCCTGCTGGGAGCCCCTGTGACCCACCGTCCTCCCCGCCATCCTCCCCGCACTCCGTGGAGCCCCCACGTCCCGCCGTGCCCGTCTGTGCTGGGGAGAAGCCCACGGTGCCCCCCATTCACCCACCTGCCTGGTCCCAGGTGGAGGCGGCTGGTGTCGCCTCGGGGCTGCAGGACATGGCCGAGAGCTTCGTGGGGACAGTGGCCAGCGGTCACCTCATGGTCACCTTCTGGGACGGGGCTCGTGCCACTCCTCAGGTGGGCACAGGCCGCCCCCGAAGAACCTGTGACGAAGGGGTGGGGGCGGCAGGGTCCCCTCGAGGAGGCTCTGGGGTCCAGGCTGCCCTGCAGGGTCATTGCAGAGGGTGCCAGGGGCTGGTGGCCCAGGCCCGGCAGTGCCAGGAAGGCAGGCGCTGTGGGGACCTGTGGGTTGGAGGGCCTGGGCCAGGGCCCCGTGAGAGATGCCACCCGCCCATGGCTGGGTGGCCTGGGCACGTGCTGGGTGCAGAGCCCTGGCTCACCCCGACAGGTGCGCTCTCGGGGCCCCCAGTGGGACTGGGCTTCCTGAGACCTGCCCAGGTACAGGTGCAGCAGAGGGGGTCTGTGTCCCCCCACGGTAATGTCTTCAACGTGGACGTCCTGTGCCAGGGACTCCGAGTCCCCCAGCGCAGATGCCAACGTGGTGCACAGCCTGCCTGGGGGGGCCAGGGGCGTTTGGGGGTGACGGTGGGGGAGCCGGGGCCTGGGCAGGCCATGGTGCCCCACCCAGATCATTTGCCAGAGCGGCCACGGCTGGACCCTCCTGCCCACATGTCCGTGCATGTGTCCCCAGCCAGGGCCTGTGTGTCCTGTGCGTCTTGGGGGCCTGAGGGGCTGGCTGGCTGGGTGGTGGCCCAGGCCCCACCGAACTCACTTGTGGCCACTGCAGACCCAGCACTGTAAGAGGGTGGGGGGAGGCACCTCGCCTGTACCCCCTGCTCCTGCTGTCCCAGCTCTGGCTGACGAGCCCACGGCCAAGGGACCCAGGCTGCGAGGGCCCCCTTCACGGCCACGCCCTGCGCATGTGGCTGGCAGTTCTGTGGTCGGGGCGGCTGTGCTGCGTGGGGACACAGGGGCCGCTGTGCTGCGTGGGGACACAGGCTGCTGGAGCCGCCCCAGCCCCACCCGCCCGCCACGGAGCCGAGCACGGGTGGCCTCGCGGGCTGTGACTGCAGATGTGTGGTCACGTCTGTTCCTGCCGTGCCTGGCCGCCGGCCCTCCCCTTCCTGTCCCGTCGTCGTGTTCAGCAAGGACAGGCCTCGATGCCGTCGTCATCGCCCGTGACCGTCCCTGCCGTGTGCCAGGCGGGGCCTGTGCAGGGACCAGGTGGGTCCTGGCTGGGGCTCAGCAGGGTCGGAGGCTCCGTGGTGCGCGTGGCCTCCCCGGACGTGGGCTGTTCTCGCGGGGCCTTCAGTGGCTCACCGTGGTGCTGCAGCACACGGGCCTCCCGGGACCGTGGCCTTGTCTCCGCCTGGACGACCGAGAGACCCCGTCAACCGCCCCGAGTCTGCGCCGAGATCCATGCCCAGGCTGCGGTGAGGGAACCCAGCCCACGCCTGAAAGTCCTTGTCTGCTGATGCAGAAACACTTTCAAACCTCTACACGGCAGGTGAGTCACCTTCGCGTGAAAATGCTCAAGGCTGCGTGGGCTGCCTCACGCCTCCCGAGGACACGCACTGTGAGCCAGTGCGCAACACGCACAACAGCACCGGCCCTGCCCAGAGGGCAGTGGTCCCCGGGGGCTGCGGGGCCGGCGCGGCAGACGTGAACCCACAGTGCAGACGCCGGCCGGGCCGGGGGCCTCCACGCTGGAGCCTGTCCCGACCACGGGTGGCCCCCGAGTGTGTCCCCGCGCCGAGCCCAGAGACAGGCGGGAACAAAGGTGTGACACGCTTCCGTGAATAAATAAAAATTTATCATTCCATACAAACGCACGTCATCTGCCACAAAAGACAGTTCCACAACTCGACAGTTTCGTGTTTACACGGAAGCCACCGAGGGCGGGCGCGGCCGGCGGGCGTCACAGCGGCGGCAGGTCCTCGTCGGCACACGCGTACTCGTACAGCTCCACGGCGCCCAGGGCCGCCGGCGCCTCGAAGAACGGCCTCTGCGCCAGGGGCCCGCGCAGCGCGCTCAGCTTCTGCTCCACCGGGCTCAGCTCCGCCTCGTACCTGCAACGGCCGGCAGGGGGCGGCCGTGAGGGGCCCGGAGCACGCGCCCCCGCCGGGGCGCACACGGCTGCCCGCCAGCACCGCCCGGGAGGGGACGGCAGCCGTGGGACCGCAAAGGCCGTTTGCATAAAAGGGGGACTGAACTTGGTCCGTTCATGCAAATTCCTCCAAGACCCGTCAAGACACACTGTCTCCACCTGAGGCCACCAGCCAGCACGAGTTTCACCAAAGCACGTAACAGGGGAAGGACCGTGACACACGCTTCCCTTGAAGTCTCAGCAGTGACACAGCCAGTGCTGCCTGGGTTTCCGCACAGCACACGGCACGGTCTCTTCTGGAAACCAGCGCAGCCCAGACGCGCAGAGCCCTGCCCTCACCCTGCGGAAACACTGCTCCTCCCGAGGGTGCCTGGCCACCGGCGGTCACTGTCCCCAACGGGGACAGCCAGCGCAGCCAGTGACCGGAGCGCGGCACCCGGGTGCACCCCCAACTCAACGCCGACGGCACTGGGGATGGATGTCGGGGGGGGACACAGGATGGGGCCGGTGGCTCTCCAAGTTATGGCAGGAGAGGAGCGCGTGGAAGGTTCTAGAGAGTGGGGACCCAGGGTCAGCTGCCTGGGCAGAGAACTGAGCAGGAGGGACAGTGACACACAGGCACGTCGGGGACAAAACTTGCCCCCAGAATCGGCAAATCCCAGGCGGGACAGGGCTCCTCAGGGTCTGGCCGCTAAGCGACGCGCTCTGAGTGATGCCACGTGCAGATGGCACCGGACCGCTGCCATCTCCCTCGCTCCTGGCTGTCCCCACCTCGGCATTGCAGGTCCCCGCCGCCCCCCGCGTCCCCGCAGGCTGCGCTCACCCGTCGTCCCAGGGCTCCCCCGCGGCCTCCTCGGCCACCAGGATGTCGTACTCCTCGGCCGCGTACTTCTCCCAGTCCGAGAGCTCGGGGCCGTCGCTGTCGCTCTCCTGGGGGACGCACGCGTGTCACGGGGCGCAGGCGGCGTGGCGGCAGCGAGCCCGCCCGCCCCACCGCACTCACCCTGAGCAGGGAGACCTGCTCTTTCTGCTCGTGGTCCAGGTACTTCTCGATGTTGAAGAACGTGTCGAAGAAGACGTTGGCGAGTTTGCAGCGCTTCAGGTCGTGCAGCGTGATCTTCCCTGCGCGGGGCGGAGCGCGGCACAGACACGTGGCTGTCAGGGGCCGCACTCGGCGTGGCACCGGGCGGTAATGACACGCGGGGCAGGATGTGGCACGGCTACGTGCTTCAGCCCGGCCCGACTTGTGTAAAAGGGGACACAGAGGCGGTTCTGGGCGGGGACTGAAGCGTGCAAGGCCTCAGGCACGCAGGGGCCCGTGTGCGGGGAGACCGAGCACGCACAGGACAGAGGGAGGCGCCGGCCACCAGGGGGCGCCCCTGGACCTGAAATGACAGGCCCTGCTTGGTCCCCGCCGGGGAAGGTGTCGGAACAGCACAGACAGGGAGAAGCCACAGCTAGAGACAGGAGGTGGCCTGTGTCCCCGTCTCAGAACGATTCCCAAAGTTACCAACCCCCGGATTCAGAACCACAGAGCACAAAACTAAGGTGGCAGAGTTTAGGGAGGGTCCTCTGTCCCCATAGGAACTCAGCGTAGGGAAAGTGTCCCCTGTCCCTGCAGGAACCGAGTTTGGGGAGAGTCTCCCCCCTGCGCCTCTGGCCTGAGAGGGATTCGGGGCACACACGGGGCTGGGATCCCTGTGCTGTGTCAGCACAAAGTCCGCGATGCTCCCTGAACGTCAGTGCGGGCACCCCAAGTGCCCCCCCCCCCCCCCCGTGAGGACACGCGCTCCCTGCCCTGGGCTCGCATCCCCAGCGACCCCGGAGGTCACCCTGGGTGGCAGTGACGTCCTCGCGGGGGGAGGTCCCTGCGCACTAGTTCTGCGTCCTCACGAGCCCAGTGGGGACGGCCCTTCCCGCAGGTCCCTCACACGGGGCTGTCCCCTCCCCACGCTGCCCCTGCCCCGGGTGCCACCTTCGCTCCGGGGCTTGACCAGGTCGAGCATCTGGCACAGGCAGTCCTGGAAGGGCAGGGCCTCGATGGCCATGCTGTCCAGCCGGCGGCACTGCTCCTCGTAGAAGTACTCCAGCTCGAACATGGACAGCGCCCCGTCCCCGTCCAGGTCCATGCAGCGGAACCAGTACTCGATGCTGCGGGCGCACGGCTGCTCAGCCCCGAGCCGGGACAGCCCTGCCCCGCGGGGACCCGCCGGGGACAGCCCTGCCCACCCGCCTCTGCAGGGCAGCCCCGAGTGCCACGCCCACTGTCGCGTGCACGCAGCCACGCGGGGTGCCACGCCCACTGTCCCATACGCACAGCCCCGAGTGCCACGCCCACTGTCGCGTGCACGCAGCCACGCGGGGTGCCACGCCCACTGTCCCATACGCACAGCCCCGAGTGCCACGCCCACTGTCGCGTGCACGCAGCGTGCCACGCCCACCGCTGCGAACGCGGTTCTGGCGGTTCTGACGCTTCCGCCAAACACCCACCTGGTCGGGGTTTTTTTGTCTTCTTCCGAGATCAGGAACCAGACGAAGTCAGCGTAGCTTATTTTTCCTTCTTTCTGCACTTTTCTGCCTCTGGGTTTGGGGCCGGAATTGAGAGACAAAGACGCCCGTGAGCGGCAGGAGCGGGAAGGGTGCGGTCCCTGCGCACGGCGCCGGACTCGGGAGCCCCGGGGGTCCCCGCCCTCCGCGGGACAGGCCTGCGGGGCTTCCAGATCCCGGTGGGGGCGAAGTGGCCACCGCAGTCACAGCCACCTGAAGGCCTCACGCGCTCCCCCAGAGTCACTCTGACGCCCAGTGCCTGACACCTCCCATGGGGCCTGTGCTGTCCCCACACTTAGGACTTCCCTCGAGAGGGGTGTGTGTCCCCTAAGGACCTCCCACGACAGGCGTGTGTCCCACCATTTAGCACCTCCAGTGACAGCTCAGGCATCCCTCCCTGGGGACCTCGCGTGACAAAATCATCCCTGTCCGAGCCTGGCGAGTTCACGGTGACAGGCATGAGGTCTGGGCTGTCGCCCGGGTGCGCAGAGGACGGGACCGGAGGCGCCGGCCGTACGTACCGCGTCACGGCTCCCGAGAAGATCCTGTCGATCATCTTGGCAGAAATGGCTGCAAGGACACGTGGGCTCGTGAGCAGGGACGCGGCGGTCCCCCCCCCCCACGCGGCCTGAGAGCAGAACCCGGGGCGGCCGCGGGTGACGCGCCGAGAGGGCCACGGCTGGGGGGTCCCTGGGACCCGACACCCACGCAGGCGCCCCCGCGTGCTCACGGCCTTTCCCGCTGCGGGGGCCGAACCCCAGGTCGGACCGCAGTGGAAGCTGCCGGGGGCTGCGGTCAGGTTTGCGAAGAGCAGAAGGAACGAACGTGCACTCGGGCCTCGCTGCGCACGTCCCACCCCCTCGCCCCAGCTGCGTTCACGGGCACGAACGCGGTGCAGCCAGAACGCGACTGAGAGCGGTGCAGGGCGCGGACGGTCTCGGCAGCGCAGGCCCCGCATGGCAGGAACACAGACCGGAGCCTAAACCACAGCGCTCCTCCGCCCCCATCCTGCAGGCGGGAACCCGAGCTCAAGGCGCCTCCTGAGGCCTCTCTCCCGGGCGTGTGGACGCCGTCTTCTCCCTGTGTCCTCACGGGGTCATCCCTCTGTGCCTGTGTCCTCAGCTCCTCTGCTTATAGGGACACCGGTCCTGTTGGATCAGGGCCTACCCTAGTGCCTCAGTTTACCTTAGTCACCCCTTTAAAGACCCATCTCCAAACACAGCCACAGTCTGAGGTCCTGGGGGTCAGGGCTCCAACATGTGAATTTGGGGGGACGCAGTTCCCCCGTGATAAACACTACCCCCATAAGATGGGGAGATGAAGACAGAAAGTCTCTCTCCCACCCCCAGCGCATCCTGCCTGGGTCAAGTCTCCCCTGATGAGAAATGACTGGGCGCTGTTATGGCCTGAACTGTGTCCCCAAAACATATGTCCTGAGCTCTGGTACCTGGGAACAAAACCTTATGTAGAAACAGGCTCTTGGCAGAGGTAATTAGTGAAGGATCTTAAGATGAGGTCATCCTGAATTAGGAGGTCCCTAAACCCAGTGACAGGCGTCCTCCTAAGAGACAGCAGAGGAGACGCAGACGCAGAAGAGAAGCCACGTGGAGACGGAGGCAGAGGCTGGAGTGACGCGGCCACAAGCCCAGGGACGCCTGGAGCCCCCAGGAGCTGGAAGAGGCAGGAAGGAGCCTCCCCTGGAGCCTGCGGAGGGAGCGCAGCCCCGAGACACCTGCGTCTCACACTCCTGGGCTCCGGGGCTGGGAGGGGACACAGTCCTGTGGGTTAAGCCCCCAGGTTTGTCCTGGAAGCCCCAGTGGAACCAGCATAGCTGACTCAGACCCCCCCTAGTCTAATGACACTTGGAAACAAGACCACGTCCAAGGAGACACAGCCTCACACCGCACAGCCTGCTCTGAGCCTCCTGGCCTCTGTCCTAACGTCACAGGGACGACCCCTCCGGGTTTCTCAGGGTAAAGGAGGAAAGTAGCCCATCAAAGCAGCCTCCTCAGCAATCCAAGTGGATGGTTCCAGAAGCCTCTGGCTGCGCCCTGCCGTGGCCGCCAAGACTCTGGTCCCTGGGATGACCAGGGCCATGTGAGGCCCAGAGGCCACTGCCAGCTCAGGGCATGCTCTGTGACAAACAGCCCACAAGTCGTCCTGACCGATACCGTGAGTGGACACAAGAGGAGCTCGCAGGGACCTGAAGCTGGAGCCTGGCGGAGGGGTTCACATAGACCACGGCCCCGATTCTTGGGGGCCCAGCTGTGTCTGTGGTGCGCTCAGCACCCCACGGCTGAGCACGTCTGGCTGACGGTACACTCCGGGGGGAGCAGACGCGGGCCCCAGACACGGACGTGGGGCAGGGAGGGCAGGAGAAGGCTCGGGTCAAAGAGCCCCGCGGAAGGCGGGAGGACGATGCCGGCCGCGTCCTGTGCGCCCCGGACCACGTGCTCACCGTGGTCGTTGTGTCGCGCCAGGTCCCTTGCGTCGATGAGCAGGTCGTGGTCCGTGTCCAGCTCCCAGAACTTGCAGTAGATGACGTAGAAGTGCTCGTAGGAGAAGTACTCGGTCAGCTGGTTGATGTCCGCCTCCTCCTCCAGCAGGGCCACGTTCTGCCGGGGCAACCCGAGCGCGGGGCGTGAGGCGCGGGGCTCCGCGGTGGGGGCGCCCGGCGGGGGCGTGGCTGTGCGGAGCGCAGGGCTGGGGGGGGCGGGGAAGCCCCCGCTCCGGCGTCGGGCGGCGTCCGGCACCCCCGGGGCCCCGTGGGCAGGTGCCGTCCCCGCCCCACCGCGCGCTCAGCCTGCGGGGCGAGAGGGGGGACGCGCCCGGGCCGGCGAGGAGAGAGGCCGCCCGCCCGCCGCGCCCACCTGCAGGAAGCTGCTCCTCCTGAGCTCCGCGCACGTGATCCTCCCCGACCAGGACCTGTTGACCGTGTAGAAGATCCTCTGGATGACCTGCGGGAGGCGTCTGTCAGCCTGCGGCGGGGGGCTGGGCGCAGGGGGCCACACTGCAGGGCCCCACCCGACAGAGGTCGCCCCCGACACGGGAAAGGGAGCCAGGTGCAGGGGGCCACACTGCAGGACCCCACCCGACAGAGGTCGCCCCCGACATGGGAAAGGGAGCTGGGGGGGGCTGGGCGCAGGGCAGGGTCGGGGGCAGCGAGGCCGTCCCCAGCTGCGGGGCACTCACCGTGGTGATGTAGCGCGAGTGGAACTCGGACGCCTCCTTGAGGAAGGACAGGCCGGGGTGCGTGTTGACCACGTCCTGTGGGCGGAGGCACAGAACTCTAGCGCAGACCCCGCGCCCGCCCTGCCACCCGGGGAGGACGGGCCACTTCTGCCGGACGCCCTGTCACAGTGACTCGTGAGAGCCACGCGGCAAAGTCCTCACACCGCAGCCGGGCTGCCGTCCCCACCGCCACCTCACCCCTCTCTCAACACAGCGCGACGTGAAAGCTAACCAGTCTGGGAGCAACACCGAAGTCCGAGGGAAGTCACAGAGCCGCGGTGACCCAACCGCGATGTCACCTCTGTTGGAACTGTTGTCATTTAAGCTGCTCAGGACGTGTCTAAGGAATAGCTGGCAACATACGCCTCCCAGTCACCTGTACCATCCCACCCACACAGAAAACGACACACTGAACTGTTTTCCAGGGAATCAGAGCGGCACACGGGAACCATGACCTGCAACACCCTGGCCCATTTCGTGGGGAAAGGACAACGCCAAAGGGCTCGATCGCCCCTGCCTCTATGGTGCCACCTTCTAAAGGCACTGACAACGTCTGCAACACCTGCCCCTGGCATTCACAGGGGATGGTCTCTGAGCAGGCTCCATGGGAAACAGCACCCAAGGGAAGGTGCCGGGATATGGGCCTGCATGTCCTGTAGACCCAGCCCTCACCTGGCAGGAGGAAGGTGTGTGGTGTAGACCCAGCCCTCACCTGGGAGGAGGAAGGTGTGTGGTGTAGACAGAGCCCCAACCTGGGAGGAGGAGGAAGGTGTGTGGTGTAGACACAGCCCTCACCTGGGAGGAGGAGGAGAAAGGTGTGTGGTGTAAACACAGCCCCAACCTGGGAGGATGAGGAAGGAGTGTGGTGTAGACGCAGGAAGGTGTGTGCCATGTGGATGCATCCTCACCTGGAGGAGGAAGATGTGTGGTGTAGACTGAGCCTTTACCTGGGAGAAAGAGGAAGGTGTGTGGTGTAGACACAGGAAGGGGTGTGGTGTGGACGCAGCCTCACCTGGAGGAGGAGGAAGGTGTGTGGTGTAGACACAGCCCTCACCTGGGAGGAGGAGGAAGGAGTGTGGTGTAGACACAACCCTCACCTGTGAGGAGGAGGAAGGTGTTTGGTGTGGACGCAGCCTTTACCTGGGAGAAAGAGGAAGGTGTGTGGTGTGGACGCAGGAAGGTGTGTGTGGTGTGGACGCAGCCTCACCTGGAGGAGGAGGAAGGTGTGTGGTGTAGACACAACTCTCACCTGTGAGGAGGAGGAAGGTGTGTGGTGTGGACGCAGCCTCACCTGGAGGAGGAGGAAGGTGTGTGGTGTAGACTTAGCCTTTACCTGGGAGAAAGAGGAAGGTGTGTGGTGTGGACGCAGGAAGGCGTGTGTGGTGTGGATGCAGCCTCACCTAGGAGGAGGAGGAAGGTGTGTGCCGTGTGGACGCAGCCTCACCTGGAGGAGGAGGAAAGTGTGTGGTGTAGACACAGGAAGGTGTGTGGTGTGGACGCAGCCTCACCTGGAGGAGGAGGAAAGTGTGTGGTGTAGACACAGGAAGGT
>CM052456.1:5995118-6068531 GCA_028533085.1 Varecia variegata | reverse complement strand
AGATTCTAGGAGTCATTTCAGAAGAAGGTTTTCCATATTTAATTCACAGCAGCTTTGTTATAATAGAGTAGATCATTTATGGTCATGCCTCTTATTAACGATGAGACAGTGATCTCATTCAAAGGTTCTGTGTCCCACGGACCACAGACGTGAGCGTGTACGGGTGAAATAATGGCTTCTCAGGTGACCACAGACGTGAGGGGAAGGCAGGATCTGTTGTGTTTTATCGCAAAGCTAACAGAGACAGGCGCGGGGCGGCAGACACTGTGACCATAAGCAAGTAGAGACCTGCCTGAGTAGGCTTTGAGTCCTTCCAGATGAAACGCCTGAGAAACCCATTTTGAATGGACAGAGGTTGAGAGGGGTCAGGTACCCTATCTTTCCGCTGTTTACATAAAATAAAGTTCACCGTGTTCTATGTCTAATTCAGTTTTATTTAGGATCTGTTTCAGGTATTTAAAATGTTTAGTGAGGTGAATATGTTTCGAGTTACACTATACAAGAAATTAAGGAACCACGATCAGAGGTAACTGCTGTGTGCTACTAGAATGAGGCGTTCAGACCACAGCGTGTCCTGGTTTGTCTAAGGAGGTGTCCCGTTCTCAGGTCTCCACACCAGCCAACAAAAATTCAGGACATGCATGACCTCCCACCCCCCCAACTAGGCTGATTCTGGGCTTCTGCTCAGTGAAAAATCAGGAGAGAGAACTGCAGCAGAATTCTTTTTATTACGGTTTGATGCCACCCTGACTCGTAATTAGTGGAGATAAAGTTAGAGACGCACCCAAATGTTTTCTAAATCCTAGCCTTCCAACGTTGTTTATTTCCTCTAAAATAAAGGAGGCAATGATATTGACAAGGCCCTGTGTCCTCAGGGTGGGCTTGATTTTATTTATTTGTTTCCACTTGAAAGAGAAGCCCTTTAATTGCGGAGTATCTTTTTTCCAATTGTCTCCTTTGGCACTGTTTGGTTAGAAAAACACTTCTGTCGGTAGAAATGGAAAGAATTCTGGTGGAAATAGATCAATTGGAGATTATCATTATGCCTGAGATGTTGACTTCTCTGATTATCACCAGTTGATACTGTTACTCCCTGGACAGAATAATAACAAATGTAAAATTCCAGCCCAGGAAAAGGCAATTTAGGAAGTAAATACAACGTTCAGTACTGTAATTAATATCTTTGAGGCAGTACCTGTCTTGTCTGTTTCCAGTGCCTCAGAGGTATTATTTGTGAATCTTAAACTATAGAATTTTAAGTCTGGAGATTTCTCTTTCCACATGACATTTTTGCAGGGTTTACCACCAGAGTTCAAATAATGCAATGTTACTGCTTAAGAAATATATTTTCATGAGGTGTATTTGTAATGTAAAAGTTTTGTATGTTACTTTAAAAATATATTAGTATAAAAATAGGTCACATTTTATCTCAAACCTAAAACTTCAACTGTATAATGTTTAAGTGTGGAACAATCATAGAAAGTCATGGACTAGGAGTCAAATGGCTCGATGTCTAATCCGAGCTCCGCCATTAATTGGCCCAGTCATTTGTCCTCTCTGGACTTACATCTCCTTTATTGTAAAATGATGGTGTTATGATTCCTGGACTGTTCTCTAAAGTGTTAAATTCTATGATTCCCTGATGTGCCAGGATCCATGTATACTTTCAGATATGCTGGCAAATTTAGCATTTTTAAAAGTAATTTTAGGGCTGGGCGCGGTGGCTCACGCCTGTAATCCCAGCACTCTGGGAGGCCGATGTGGGTGGATCGTTTGAGCTCAGGAGTTCGAGACCAGCCTGAGCAAGAGCAAGACCCTGTCTCTACTAAAAATAGAAAGAAATGATTTGGACAGCTAAAAAATATATATAGAAAAAATTAGCCGGGCATGGTGGCACATGCCTGTAGTCCCAGCTACTTGGGAGGCTGAGGCAGGAGGATCGTTTGAGCCCAGGAGTTAGAGGTTGCTGTGAGCGAGGCTGATGCCAAGGCACTCACTCTAGCCCGGGCAACAAAGCGAGACTCTGTCTCAAAAAAAAAAAAAAAAAAAAGTAATTTTAGGAATAATAAAACAATTGAGGACATTTAAAAACCCTTACTACAAATTTATTTCATTTCATTAATTCAATTTTTAAAACTTCATCTTTCAGAAATAGAAGTCATTCTATCAGGCAGCATGTCAACGCATTTGTGCAATTGTGTAACATCTCCCGAGTGCCCCGTAAGGAGGCTGGGCGGTCTTGCAGTTCTGCATAGTTATTAATAAAAGATAGCTGTATTAGTTGGTGGTCCAGTGCCTACAACAGTCCTGAAAGACATTGACTTTCATCTAGTAACTGGCTACCATGGTGGTAACAGATGACTTTCAAACAGCTGTCACAAGCTGAAAACAAAACAAAAAAAGCCACCCTCCCACACTGTATACAGACAGCTTGCCAAGAGCTGAAATGAATCCTTCCTGGAGTATTTTAACAAATGTTGTTTTCTTTTTTGGTTTTTTTTTGTTGTATGCTGTTACAATTAAACAGAAACATAAAACTCAGACAATCTGGCTTCATGTTTCCCATAAACCTAACTGCCTAAATTTTCTAATGGGATCACAGCAATGAGTGGTTTCCAGATGCACTTAAAATGTGTTAATTGCCTGCATGAATTGGCTTTTAAAACATACACAAATCTTCAAATTCTTCAACCTCAAGATTCTACTATAAGTCCCATGAGGTACTATGCTGTCTTGGTAATGTTTGTCCACAGTTCAATGCTTAGGTTGCAAATTATATCAAATAGAAAAAATGGGAAATGAAAAAATTCTGTGTCTTACGCTCACTTTTTCTCTCTTATAATGGTCACATCACCCTTGTTATTCTGAAAATCATGGAAATAATCACTAACTCCTACTGGAGAAAAAGCTGGTGTCAATGGCCTTCCACAAAGAAGGCTGCTGGTGTCCTGGGTCATTTCTGGAGAACTCGTTTCTGTCCTGCGGTTAATTAAACTCCAAACACATCCGTCTGACAACTTTAACAACTTTTCCACTCTCTGTGTTGGAATGCCTGGCTTTCTCTCATTTGCTCCTGGACAATTTCTACCTGTCACAAGCACCTTCCTTCACTGAAAGACCGAGCCTGTGTTTACACCCAGTGTTTTACCTTTGATTAGGACCCGGCAGAAGGTAAGCTCGTGGTCTGTCTTCTCGCATCTGGCCGAGCTGACAACAAGACATGAGAATAAAAACATGGCTTTTGATGAAAAAAATGCATTAATTAATTTAACAGGTGTTTTTACCTTCAGTGACGGACATAGTAAACTTCACTTGAGACACGTCTGAGCCTCACGTCCTTTTTTTTTTCCAGGTTCCGTGCAGACAGCTCATGAACAAAAATGAGAAACTGGTAATGTTCACCACTCGGTATGAAGACTCTGAAAGGTAATAACAACATTTTGTTTAGAAGTTATAAGCCTCTCATAGTGATATTCTAATTAGAGCTCCTCTGTTTTCTGACAAAGATGGTGAGTTTATTAAGAGTGGACAAGCACCTATCTGGTGGAGCCTTGCAGAAAAGATAGAAACAGACGAGGTGACAGCATGGGCCATCTGAACACACTTTTGTTCGATGCTGTGCAGGGGGCAAGAATCATGGTAGATAATGAAGGTTATTTGATGCCGTCCGTATCTTTGTCTCAGGGGACATGGGAAGAAGGCAGAGAGCAGAGCGATGAGAGGAAACAGGGCAGGAGCAGAACGGCGAGCACCTGAGTCGCCTTCTTACAATAATTGCAACATTGTAGATTCGGCAAGGGTAACACTTGCCATCGTCTGACACATTGTATTAATATATTGATATTGTGGTTGTCATCCCAAGCAAGCTTTCCAAAGAAAAGTCAAGCAGTGGAGGAAACAACTTTGATTCTCAGTGTGGGGGATTATCAACGTAAATACAATATTTTGTAGTTTTTATGTTTCAATCTCACATAGCCTGGAAGCATATCGTTTTAAAGGCAGCCGCATCCAACATGTTATGATCCTGGGGTCATCTTTTTTTGTTTGTTTGTTTGAAGTACTCTTATAATAATGCCAGTTCCTCATTTTAATTTCTCTAAAGCAGATGTTTCCCTGTCCAAACAATTCTTTTAAGAAGTATATTTTTAAAAAAAAATGATTGTGCATGCAGAAAATTACAATTATAACCTTGCAAGGAAAACTATTACGATTCATTTTAGCCTGAAGTAGAGATCATCTCAGAAGAGTGGGATGAATCCAGGTTCTCATGAAGTGCCTGTGTCGCCTGGCATGAAACTCGCTCCTAATGGCAGTCGGTCACCGGCTCTTAAACAGGGGCGAATGACTTTGTCCCTCGTTGCCTTCTGCTAACAATATACCGGTTCTCACAGGCACCTAAGGAGCTCCTGTGTCTTTCCTCCCATTCAAACCATTCAAACGTCTTTATGTAAACCACTGGTGTCCTTTTAAGAGAACTAAACAATAGCTTTACCTTTTTTTCCTCCATGTGAATAGCATGCTGCCTTCCAGATGCAGCGTTGAGCAGCCAGACAGCTGCTGGCCATTAAAAGTCCCGTAAAGCTCCATTATTTTGCTCATAAAGGGAACAGAAGTGCAGGGACTTTATGGGGTGACAGGCAGATGTTTTCGTCAGACTATGTAAGTGATAAGCGAAAACTAAAATGATCTCTTCTGTGATATCATCAGCATTTTTACAATTCTTTTGGCCTCTTCATTTTTTAACCCCCTTCTTACCTGACCCTAAAGTACGCTATTCTGGAAAGGCAGAGTGAAGGACCATGTACACAGTTACTGTGTACCTTGCGGAGAAGTTAATGCTGCCTTGCGCTTGCTCACAAAGTCAGACATCCCTGAGTAAGGCTGGTGGCAGGCGTTGTCCTCGGCAGGTCTGGTGGGCTTCTTCTTTTTCCAGTGGGGAGGGGAGGCGTGCCCGCCACCAGCCGTACAAGAACATCAAAGTCAGCCTGGGGTTCTGTCCAACAGCTTAATTAAGTTTCTTCTCTTTCCAAACGAAGAAAGTAGCTTCTCAACCATGTGTTTATATGTAATATATTAAATGAAATGAACTTTCATTGGATTGATAAATCCACAGAGATTTAAGACAAGGGACTTTGGGAAAACTTGTGCCTTCAGCCACACCCTATAAAGCACCTTTTGGAAAAACCTCTTCCATGCAAACAACACCCACGGAATAGACTTTCCGTTTTCTGAGGCCTAGCTGGGACGGAGGCCCAAGAAGACCCCTCGTCTTCTTTTAGTCCGTCTTCACATCTGTGTTTTTTAACACTTTATGCTTACATAAACTCTTGGATTCGAAGCAACAATCACTTCTAAAGCTGCAACCATGTGCTAAGAAGTGTTTGGGAGATATCACTGGAAAAAAGACCAAATTAGGATTTTCCCAAGAACCAATTTATCGTTTGTCTGGGAAGGACTGGTATTGTCTCCCAGCCTGAAATTTGTACGTCTGGAGACTGGAAATTGGCCAGGTTTTACCTCAGTGGAAATGTCTTTGATAAAAACCTCGGAGGTGCAGAGTTTGCCTGGAGGTCTTTACGAGGCCATAGCAACTCTATAGAATTGCCCAACTCATTAACATTCAACAATTATACATTATTGATTCACGGATCCTGGTTTCTTCTGAACTTGAGTAGATTTAAATTTCCTGGAATTTTCTTCGATTTTTTTCCTGGGACTTATAATTACTTTTTTTGATTTAGAAGTTTCTGCTTTACCACTGTCAAAGCTTAATATCTTTTTTATGTGTTGAATTAAATACATCATTGACCATTGTTTTTCACTGCTTTGAAGGCTGTTTTTCTGTGCATTTCTGAACAATTCTCTGAACATCCAGGGTTCCCTCATCTTTCTTCTTCAATTTCCAGTAGTAGTTAATGAAAAATAAATAGCAAACAAAACAAAACAAAAAAACTCAGACCACACATACCATGTTTTCACTATTATGACCTTCCATGACTGTTCTTTTCCAATGAAAAGACTTTCCTCTTACCAGCCACCTCTTTTGTTCTTAGCTCTTTGCCCTTTGCAGTCAATACTTAAATTTATTTCCAGTTCGAATTGAAAGGTCAGGGGCAACCCCCATAAATGCAAAAGTAGATAGTTCCTCAGGTGCTTAGTACAAGAAAAAAAAAACCAAGATATATCCAAATCTAACATTTCAACATCTTTAAATAAATTTGCATCTTAAAAGGTCAGAACAATAAGTTTACCTATGATAAAATGGCCTGTGAGAATAATGAATAATTTGTAGATTACTTTTAAGGAACAAGTTGATTATCATAACATTTAATGTCCCTGAGGATCAGGGAATAAGAGCTTCCTTATTGTGCTGCCAGTGAGGATTTAGTGAGATAACACATGTAGAGTGTTTAGCAAAAGGCTTACACTGGTTAAGGCATGCATGTTCATCTACCTACTCAGTATGTCTACTAGGAACGTCTAAAAAGACATCCCAAGTAAGAGTCTCAAAAAAAAAAAAAACCTTCAGAAAACAAAACTTCTCATCTTTCCAACTATCCCACATTTGCTTCTCTTTCAGTCTTCTCTGTCTCAATAAAGGAGAACTTCATTTTCCCCAGTCGCTTTGTCTGGAAGAACTTGAAAGCATCTTTGAGCTCTTTCTCTCCTCCCTTCCCCCTCCTACTGGCTAAATCCAAATTACACCCCGAATCCTGCCTTTTCTGTCTGCAGCCCTCGCTACCACTCTGTCCAAACCTCTACCACGTGGAGCCCACATAAATTCAGTAGTTTCCGTAACAGTCCCCGTGCCTTCACCCTCACCGCCCTACGGACTGCTCTAAACCTAGCAGCCAGAGCAACCTTTCCAAAATATGTCATACCGTATCACTCCTTTGCCTAAAACCGCCGTCCATCCAGAGTACAGGCTGACCTGTTTGCAAAGCCCACAAGGACTCCTGGATGCTGCCTTTTCCCTTTGGGGCACGACCTGCTCCTGCCAACTCCCTTCCAGCTGCCTCACTCCAGTCCGCTGCGGACGCACCAGGCAAGCTCCAGCCCCAGGGCCTTTGCACTGGCCACCCTGACGGGGAACACTCTTTCCCCAGTAAACCGCATGGCTCATCTCACACCTCCTGCAAGCCCTGCACAAACGCCACCTTTCAATGAGCCCCACTAGGTTCGATCGCCGCATTTAAAGTTGCAATCCTCACCTCCCAGCCAACACCCCACAGCTCTGATCACACCGACGTTGCTCTGTGTTTTTCCTACGACACCTATTACCTGTTAAAAGGCCCACTAGACAAAGAACTACTACAAATGGGAAAGAGATAAGGTATTCATAAAGGAAAATCAGCCAAGAACCAGGACTAACAATTATGGAAGAGAATAAGCAAATGAAAAATAAACATTTTAATATGATCAACATCACTGGTAATTAGGAAAATATGAATTGAAACAACAATGGAATATCCATTGTTGGCAAAAATATTAGTACCGTCGAAGGGTGACTTCAGCTCTAAGAAAATAAGAATTCTTACATATTGAATATAGCGATAGAAATGAAAATCATTAAAACCAATTTAGAAAATAGAAGCATTATTGAACTGTTCTCTGTTCATACCTTGGACTCAAAAATCTAACTTTGGTAAATGTATTCTATGTAAATAAAACACCAGTATGTAAAAATATATCTAGACAGGTACTTGTATCATGCATTGATTGTAGACACATTAAAAATAAGAGTAAATAGATACGACTGGATATTTCATCATAGATAAATGATTAAATAAATTTGGTCCATTCATAATTTTCAAATATTATTTGACTATTTAAAATAATTAGAACAATATGTATGAACCTGATGGAATATTCATAGATTTTTTTCAGGAATGCAAAATAATCAAATAATTAGCAGAGCAATATATAATATGATTATATTTATATTTTAAAAAGAAAAAAGAAAAGAAACAGTACATATATAGTACATATACTATACTTATAGGAGCACAGAGAAAATATGGAAGACTGGTGTTAATACTAATTATCATAGTAGGGTGGAACTGAAGGAAGAATAAGAATATTATTGACTTTGCCTTTTATGCTCTCTAATATTTACTTGTTAAAGTGGGTACATTTAATAATTTTATAATATAAAACTATCCAATAAAGAAAAAATAAAAACAGGCTAGTATTTGAAAACACATGGTCTAATAATCTGATAAATAAGTTTATGTATCATGACAGATAACCTAGATTTTTATCTCAATACACCAAGAAAAGTGTGACATTTAAAATCAATTATATGGCAGGGCTTGGTGGCTCACGCCTGTAATCCCAGCACTCTGGGAGGCCGAGGCGGGCGGATTGTTTGAGCTCAGGAGTTCGAGACCAGCCTGAGCAAGAGCAAGACCCCGTCTCTACTAAAAATAGAAAGAAATGATCTGGACAGCTAAAAATATATATAGAAAAAAATTAGCCGGGCATGGTGGCGCATGCCTGTAGTCCCAGCTACTCGGGAGGCTGAGGCAGGAGGATCGCTTGAGCCCAGGAGTTTGAGGTTGTTGTGAGCGAGGCTGACGCCACGGCACTCACTCTAGCCCAGGCAACAGAGTGAGACTCTGTCTCATAAATAAATAAATTAAATAAAATAAATAAATAAATAAAAATAAATTATACGGTTTCAATGCTGGAGTCGATCTAGGGTAGTGTCTTTAATTTGTGTATGAGGAAAACGAGACCCTCAGGCTCACAGCGGGCTCTTGGCATGTGGCCATTGAGTAAATGAACGCACGTGTTAATTAATATGCAGATGAATGAGCTAAGAACGCCCAAATCACAGCTAGTCACTCACTCTGGAATCCAGGTCTTCGATTCCAGGTCCGGGGCCCTCCGTGCCCACAAGAGGACGGAGGACACGTGAACGTCTCTTGCACGGAGCAGGGCTGGCTCCCAGCTCTATGTCTGCCTGAGGCCAAAGTCACCATGCTCACGGCGAAGAACCGTATTTCTGTCATCCGCTTAGAATGCCTATTGTCTTTTATTTTGGGGAGTTTGCTTGTTTGATTTTAAGGCACACAACATAACTCTTAGAAACTGATTTTAAACACATGAGACACAAAACAATGCCCAATAACCAGATGTTCCACGCCGAGCTGCGGGAGCCCAGGCCGTCTTGCACGGAACGTCCGTGGTTTCCGTGGCCAGCCCTGCTGTGGTCCTCCCAGGCACGGCCACCCGCCGATCCCTTTCACGGAACATCTGATCAGTGTGCTCTCTGAACTGTCCTCGCACCGCAGAACTTTTCTTGCCCCTCCCCTTCCAGACTCACCGAAGCGTCCGTCCGGTGACAGAGCGTGGACTCCATTCACAAGCCACACAGAGTCACCGCAGCCGCCAAATTTCCCCCTTGGCCTTCAACTCCCACTCTCTTCCCTCGCACACGGTTCCGCTTTTACTAAGACTCAGGGTGGCTTACCAAAAAGTGACCTTTACTTTCACTCTCACCCAGCAGATCCCAAGAGCCAGTTTCACTTTGTGGCACTTCCCTCGGGCTGAGTTCCACCCGCGACAAGTTAGTTTCCAGCACAGTTTGGTGACCGGACAGAGGACTCGGATGGCCGGCTGGGCTGGAGTTCCAGAAATCTGCAAACAAAAAGTTCTCTGAGGAAGTTTAAATAAAAACAAACAAACAAAAAATCTGTTGAGGAAAGGCTAGCTAGGGTGCCTGACTGCTGGCAGGAACTCTCTGATCCGTGAATCAATAGCTTTGGCAGCGAGTGTCAGCCACAGTTCTCTTTGAACTGGATTGTTCCATCGTAGGAAAAGACGGCAGCTCGTTGCTGGCCGGGGCATGCTGGCCTGGCAGTGACCCCGCAGCTGCCAACGGCCAGATCTCTGTGTCAAGATGAGAAACGGTGCTCAGAGGTGTGGAAAACCCCACCAGACTCGCGAGTTCTAACGAGGTACAGTTTTGAGAAATTGGGTCTAAATAAAGACTGCCGAGGGCCCTACTGCAGTTTTTGAGAAATCTTGGACAGTTGGTGTTCCTCTTCTTAATGGAAGACTATGCAAAAGGGAATTTGTAATTTTTGTAGGGTCTTCTTTGTAAAAAACACTCTTCAGTTCTTCTAGTAAACCCAGCGTTCAGCATTCTCAGGTGCGGCTGCTGTCGTCCACTTGGGTGAGAACAAAAACAAGAGGAACCGCCTGTAGCACACCTGAGTCCATTTTGGACGGTAAAGGACGCCAGGGAAAGTGTTCACAACGTCCCAACGTACCAGCGAACGAAACGCCAAATGCCACCCCGGGGTTGCCGGGTGAGGGTCCTGCCTCTGACGTGGTTTTGGGGAGGGACACTGTTCCCAGGTCGCCACTAGCCTACACACAGGTTCACCTTTTCCCAGCGTGCGCCACCCCACCCCACAAGGGCCCTCTCGGCTTGGCCAGGTCCCAACCAGGGTCCCTCCTAAGCCAGGAGCTCTCACAGGGCAGCCCACACGGTGCACTTAGGTGGGTCCCCTGATGTCACCTGCTCTGACGTTACCTGGAAAAGCTAAGTTTCCTTGGCTTCCTGTGTTCCCTGAGGAAACCAAAGAAACACTCACCTCTGGACGTTGTCACTCTCTCTCCTCCGAGCCATTGTCCCCTGGCTGCTGCAGTTGGTCACACACCGTCAGTTCTAGCTGAGTAGGGGGTTTGGGAGATAAACATCAGTTCAGGCCGGGTGCAGTGGCTCACACCTGTAATCCTAGCACTCTGGGAGGCCGAGGCGGGCGGATCATTTGAGCTCAGGAGTTCGAGACCAGCCTGAGCAAGAGTGAGACCCCGTCTCTACTAAAAATAGAAAGAAATAATCGGAACAGCTAAATATATATATAGAAAAAATTAGCCGGGCATGGTGGCGCATGCCTGTAGTCCCAGCTACTCGGGAGGCTGAGGCAGGAGGATTGCTTGAGCCCAGGAGTGTGAGGTTGCTGTGAGCTAGGCTGACGCCACGGCACTCTAGCCTGGGCAATAGAGTGAGACTCTGTATAAACAAAAAAAAAAAAAAAATCAGTTCAGTGATAAGCCCAATCTCACGTCTCTCGTCTGTCATGGGTTGAAATCTCTAATCAAAGTTGCCAGTTGCTGCCGCCTCTCCCAGTCCATTGACCCCTCCTCTCACCGGGGCCTTTGGAGTCCTTGTTTTCCTGCCAGACGCAAGAGCATTTCCAAGGTAGGTTCTTTTCTCACAGGCCCCATGCCTGGCTTCTTTTACTGTTAAATGAAAAGACGGTTCAGTCACAACCAGCCCTATAGGCACTCTGCAAGCCGCACACCCTGCAGATGTTACACACACGTCACTGGACGTTTCCGCGCTCCAACATTCGAACCTCACGGGTTCCCTGAGCTGGTGCCACCCCAATGTCCATGGTGTTTCTCAGGTCTCCTTTTCTCTGGATTTTTCTCACGATCTTCTATTTTTGTGTCTCATTTTGTTCTGTTTTGTATTTTTTTGCTTTGCACTATCTGTCTCCTCTCTCAGCTGGGCCCGCCATGCCCATCTGGGTTTTCTTCAGATCTTTTTGTTTGCTTGATGGGTTAGTTTTAGAATTTCACTAAACTGCCTCTTAATTTTTTACAACTTTGTATCTCTGGCCATTCAAGAGGATCTATACTCTTTCCAAAAGATCTCTTTAAAAGGTTTGCATGTTACAGACAATCTCTTTCTCATGACCCTCCCTAATTCTTCACTTTTATTAAAAAAAATTTAAATGCCTCAGAGCTATCTGTACATTTTATGACATAAAACAGTAGATGCTCTCATGGGTCACAACTCAGGCCACAGCAGTCACCTTTGAGAGGAGGGGGCTGTTCCCATAACACGTTCCATGATTTTGTTAACCCTCTCTTTGAACCTATGGATATTTCCCAAATAGATATACTAGTTTTTAACTCTATCTAGAGGCATTTAATCTTCCTGATACTTGAGTTGACTTTCACTAGGTCTTCCAAGACATGTTTATTAAAGAACGTGACTATGAATTCACTACAGATTTGTTCAGAGGCAGAATAATGTTACAGTCTTTGTCATTGTTTAACAGAAACTTTGACATGTAAGCTCCAAAAGAGCAGGGATTTTTTTTCTGTTTTGTTCATTGATACAATAATATGCCAACCACCAAGAAAAGTATGTGGCCCAAAACAGGTGTTCAATAATTATTTGCTGAATGATAAAATCTAGTCATTTTAAAGTTTTGCCATGTAGCCCTGTAAGGGTGATTTCATAAGCAAATAATCTACAATGCCTTATAACTCTCTTTGCAACTGAAAGTCTAGGCCACAAATACTGAATCCATTTGTTCTGGGTTTTTTTCTCTGAATGCAATTCTTTACAATGAAGCCATGTGCGACCTTTCAGCCTTTTCCCATAAACTTGTGCACTTCTCCTGTAGTTTATTTCTTTGGCTTTAGCATTTTGGTTTGAAAAGCCTTAATAGTATCATTGTTTATCTTTCCAATAATTTATAAAAAAAACAAGAATGAAACTTCTCCTAGCCGAGATCCCTAAAATCAAATATTTATACTCACCCAGAAATGTCTGTTATCTGTACCCTTTAATTCTCTTCTAGAATCTATTTTTTAAATGACAAACATTTTCATATTTATTCAATTGTTTAAATTGCCTTTGCCTATAAGCTTAGTGACGGTTTCACATGTGTATTTATTCAGCAAGAAACTGTTCTTTCCACAGATTAGATGACTTTTACAGCAGTGAATCTGCTGGCATGGCATGGCAATCCGGTGCTCACTGATAAGGTATTTGAGTTTTTTCCAGGGCTCTCTCACTTCTCCTTCATGGTGGCTGACATATTTTCAGCAAGGTTTCTAAATTGGCCCTCAAATTCCTTTTGGTTTATTACGAGGAGTCCACAGGGAGGTGAAATGCCAGCCCTCGGAGCAAAGGTGAAGGCATTTCAAGGTTTGGGGTTTTTGTTTGTTTATTTTGTGTTTTTTCTTTAAGTATTGTGACAGGAATATTCACTTCATTTTCTGAAATCCTTGGGCTAGAACAGACCACCAAAGTAATTTGATTCACACAAATGCTCTTCTTTCCTTTTAGAAAAACAAAACAAAACAAAACACTAAATCATCTTAGTTGCTTTGGTTAGTGCTAATTTCACAAATTGGAAGATTTATTGGCTTGCATCTTATTTCCTGATACATAATGAGATGCTATTAATAATTTCATTTTTATAAAGTGATTTCTACCTTGAGCATAATTCAAGGATCAAATCAGATCTCATTTTTTAAGCTTAATATTTTAAGCACTTTCTCTTGCACTTTACTTTCAAACTTACCAAAAATTTCTAAGAAGTGTACAAAAATATGTTTTCCTCAGCCATTTGAAAAGCAAGTCAGGACTGGCTGATTTAGTATGCATCTCCTACAAACAAGGACGCTGTCCAATAAGGCCACAAGATTACCATCAGAATCAGAACGTGAACGTTGATTGATACAGTACTCCCGTCTAATACTCAAACCCCATTCAGGTTCTGCCAATTATCCTGTCAATGTCCTACACAGAAAAAGGAATCCAATCCGGGATCATACGTTACATTAGTTTTCATCGTTTTTATTCTCTTGAAATCTGGGGCAGTTCCTCAGTCTTGGCCTGTATGTCGTGACCCAACACTCCAGAAGACCACGGGCCTGACATTCTGTGGAATGTTTCTCGGTTTGTTTTGGGTGAACGCTTCCTCGTGGTTAATTTCAGGTTATGCATTTCTGGCAGGAACACCACAGATGGGGAGCTATGTGTCTTCTCATGCATATGGTCACAGTTTTGATTTTTCCCATTACAGGGGATTCTAACCACGATCCTTTGATCAAGGTGGTATCTGCCAAGATTCCCCAATGTGAAGTTATTCTTAGTATTTCCTTTAGTAGTCACTAAGTATTTGGGGGTACTATGGAATTATGTAAATATCCCATTTCTCATCAAATTTTCCGCCCCCCGTTTTAGCATCCACTGATATTTCTCAGTTGAATTATTACATGATGGTTGTCAGATAGTGATTTTCTAATACCATAATGCTCTCTACATTTATTGGTAGGCATTCCAATGTACAGAAAAGCTTGGTCTTGTACCCATTTATGTTTATTGGAAGTATTTTTATCAGTATAAATGAATGATTCCTATTTGATGAGTTACAATACATTCTCATCATTATATATTTCGATGTTGAACGTGTCCTATATTTGATCAGTTCTTTGAGTATTTACTAATTTCTGTCACAAAAGAAATTCCAGGCTCATCAATTTCACATCCATATGAACACCACAAAAGACAAGAGAGAATATGGATTATTGCAATTTTTTGTAAAACTGACTTACACATGACAGTGTGATGTCTGATCTCTGATGGCCCATTCCTAGTCTTTCCATCTAGCTGATGGAGTGCAAGCCACTTTTTGTCAGATTCCTTGCACTAGTTTTGCTAGAGGTGGTGCAAAATATGCTGAATCAAATTATGATCAGTTATTATTATGTGTGGGGTAACTCAATGTATTTATTAGAACTGTTTCTGAAAAACTTCTCCTTAAGCTGTTTGATGTAAATCTATTACATAAAAGTCCAACACTATTTGCAACTCAAAAACACTTTATTGGCCGGGCGAGGTGGCTCACGCCTGTAATCCCAGCACTCTGGGAGGCCGAGGCGGGCGGATTGTTTGAGCTCAGGAGTTCGAGACCAGCCTGAGCAAGAGCAAGACCCCGTCTCTACTAAAAATAGAAAGAAATTATCTGGACAACTAAAAATATATAGGAAAAATTAGCCGGGCATGGTGGCGCATGCCTGTAGTCCCAGCTACTCGGGAGGCTGAGGCAGGGGGATCGCTTGAGCCCAGGAGTTTGAGGTTGCTGTGAGCTAGGCTGACGCCACGGCACTCACTCTAGCCCAGGCAACAAAGCGAGACTCTGTCTCCAAAAAAAAAAAAAAGAAGTAATTGTGCTCACTTCAGCAGCACATACACTAACACTGGAACAAGACACGGAATACACAGGAGTTGACATGCTCTCTGTACTAGGATGAAGTGCAAATTTGTGAAGTGTTCCACATTTTTAAAAAAGAAAATGAAAGAAATAATTTTCATTAAGAGTTTTAAAATAAATAAAACAAATGAGCTATAATTATTACTCACATGGACACCACCTATTCTCTAGCCCCCGCCTTTCTAAACTCAAAATTCAAAATGAAAACCTTAAGAAAAAGGAGCCTTCAGGAACTTTCTATGGGAACTTAATGCAGAGCGCCCTCTAGAGGCAGCATTGAATTGATGCACTATTTCTAACAGCAAATGGACTTTTTTTTTTTTTTCTTTTTTTAAAAATTTTTATTTTTTATTTTTTTGAGACAGAATCTCGCTCTGTTGCCGGGCAGATTCAGAGAACTCATCCCAAGGCGAGGATAATGTCCCCAGTAGAACTAACGCAAGGATTATATAGGACGCATTCTGTTTGTGTTTAGAAGTTGGGTAGGGTGTTTTTCTTTTTCTATTCTACTACAAACCTCAGGTCTTAGTGCTATATTCAGAGTATATAAAAAAAATTAGACAATTAATGCATTTTTCTCGTGAGTTGTGTTTTTAATGAGAAAATTCCTCCATCATGCCAACATGATACAAAGGGAAAGAAAAATCTGATTGGAGGAGAAGATCTGGTTTAAATCTCGGCGTGATCAGTGAACAGTTAAGTGACAGTGAGCAGTTCACTCTGGTTCTCAGCTACGTGAAGCCACTGGGCTAGATTCTCCTTAAGGTAGTTTCCAGATACTCTTCGGCTATAATGTAATATTTCCATTTGGCAGCAAGTGATTGCTTAGGGATTTGTTCCCAGGTTAATTGAAGATACACAACAAAAATGGGTAAGACAGCCTATAGAATTCTACAGATCTGAGTTAGATCTTGGCTTGCCAATGTTTCACAGTTGACCTCACCTAAGTTAGTAAGCTAGTTAACTCCCTACTCAAGTTTGCTTGTCTGTAAAATGCAGGGACAGTGACTACTTCAGTGGGTTGTTGTACCCATTGAATAAAAAAAAATGTATTAAAGTACCTGGCTCACTGTGAGTGCTCAGTTCTTGTTATTGTTGTTACACTATGAAAATCTCTAAACTTGTCTGCGTCCTCCTTTACCACTTTGCATAAGTGTGCAAGTAAGGAAAAATCGAACTCTAACACTCTTTCAAAGTGCTTTTATGTCATGAACTGATGAAAAAAAAAAGAAGGTTAGAGTCTGGGAGCTTCTAGAGAGGTATCAGACACAAGTAACACCTCCGTGTCATTCATAAGCTCACTCCACCCTTGCATAATTTGTAATTACCTTTGTAAAATGTGATTTTCCCGTGTCCTCCCGGGCAGATGTGAAAGCGTGGAGCTGGACAGCCAGATCCGGGCTCTGATTGAGAGAAATGCTTCTGATGCAAAGCGGGTCACCACGGAGGCCGGGCAGAGTCGCAGAAGTTCCTGTTCTGCAAAGGTAAAGAACACCTTCTTTCCGCTTTGTCTCAATGTGCCCTTCAATAGTTTACTCACCAAGAATAATCTATGGGGACAGTCCCCAAATCATTTACAGTCAGTCTCGTACTTCCTTGTTGCCTGAAGTGGAGCCGTATAAACCTTCTCGCACCCAGTCACTTTCTGTCACCAAAGAGCTCCTTCAGCACAAGTCACCTTCCAGCTGAAAGTGTTCAGGCAGCTGGGACCGCAAGAGAACCAGGAAGAGATCACGCTATTAGAAAGAATGTTGAACACAGTGACAACTCTTTTTTCGGGAGGAAGTAACCCAGTTTGAGTAAACCCATTCAAATTGGGTTACTAAAATCATCACAAACGCTGTTTTTGTGTAGTTGTTGTTTCTGTTTTGTTTTGTTTTAAGAAAAAAAAAAAAGGTTGTACTGATTAAAGGAACTGTTTGACTTTGAACTTCCTCTTGTTTTAGGAGATTGATGTCTATGGTGCTTCATAGAAGCAAATAAAATGCCAGGGTAAGCTCAAGCTAGGAACTTTGTGAACCACTTTCTAGAAATGCATCATAAATTAACAACAGGAACTCAAACTCCGTGGTCCTCCCGAGTAGAGACCATCTTTAGTGATTATTACAAAAAAATCTAATGAGTAGATCGACAGTGTGGCTGGCATAAAAAAAAATGAAATAATTTATAATTCTGTTTGAAAATATTTTTAGTTCTTTCTAAAGTAATTCACACTCATTGTGGGCAATGAATAAACAACAGAATATTGCATGGGACATACCTATACAAAAAAACCTGTTGTCTATAAGAAATTCAAATTTATCTAGATGTTGTGTACTCTTCTGGCAACTTCAGTGTGGAGGCGTCAGGGTTCTGATAAAGTACCATGTGACACAGATGTAACTGGCACAGATGCAATCTACCCTGCTGGTCTTTTCCTCGCTCTCTCTCCTCAGTAGCAGTCACTTAAGCGTCCAGGGCACTCAGCACATCTCCTGACCTTGGGTCCGTGCTACTTTGTGTTCAGTTTGATGCCGAGGCTTCCTCAAATCCACTCAACCTCAGCCGCTTCTGCATCCTTTCCCAGGAACATAGGAAATTTCTGGCCCTACTTCCACACCACTCTGGGGGGTGAGTTGTCTCAGGACCTCTCTGCCTAGATGTGTCACTAGGCCTCATCACAGCTGTGCATCACGCCGGTGAGGGGAAGTTGGGAAATTCTCTGCAAGACGCCCCTTCCCTGGACTTAACCCAGGGAGAAAGGCTGAAGCTGGCTCTGCTCTTTGACGGTCAACCTGGGCAGTTCGACAGATGATGGATGAGTCCCTAGAAGGAGGAGCACAGGGCTTAGTCTCCTCATGAGGACTGAGCGACATTCAGGCAGGACTCTTCTCCCTTCACCCCATCCTTGTTTTAATTTTCCCCAGGCTGTGACACCTACCTCTACTCTTTTGGGGCAGATGGTGGAAATGGTAAGGATAGGTCATACGGACTCTTTTTCTACCTGTTTTTTTCTATCACTTGTTCATGGCATAAGTTTTTTTTTTTTTTTTTTTTTTTTGAGACATAGTCTCGCTCTGTTGCCCGGGCTAGAGTGAGTGCCGTGGCGTCAGCCTAGCTCACAGCAACCTCAAACTCCTGGGCTCAAGCGATCCTCCTGCCTCAGCCTCCAAAGTAGCTGGGACTACAGGCATGCGCCACCATACCCGGCTAAGTTTTTCTATATATTTTTAGCTGTCCATATAATTTCTTTCTATTTTTTTTAGTAGAGATGGGGGTCTCACTCTTGCTCAGGCTGGTCTCGAACTCCTGAGCTCAAACAATCCGCCCGCCTCGGCCTCCCAGAGTGCTGGGATTACAGGCGTGAGCCACCGCGTCATGGCATAAGTTTTTATGCCTTGATTCAGACTTTTCCCCTAACATTTTATATTATATTAAACTTCAAACGTACAGCAAAGGATTCTGCGGTGTGCACCCACATGCCCACCCTCTGACTTCTGCCCTTGACATTTTACTCTGTCTGTTCACCACATAGCTATCCACCTGTCCTCTTTTCATCCATTAACCCATGTTACCTGCTGACACATTTCAAAATAAATTGCACAAAAAGAATTAACTTTTAAATTAAAAAAAAAATTTATTTTCAAAACACTAGTTCTTGCAATTCAAAGGTTTAGTTTGCAGAATGGTCTCTAGAGTTTAGAGAGTCGATTTTGAAATTCAAAGGCCAAACAGAGGCATTTTCCCCTAAAAATGGGAAACGTATGACAAAGTTAATCAGCCCCGAGGCAAAAAGTATCTCTTACGGAGCAACGAAAGGATTAGTTACATAAAATAAAGAGTAGGGTATGTTTTGGGGGTCATCAGTTAATACTTCAAGATATTTATTTATGTCATAATATGTTCTATAAAACTGTGAAAGTGTAAGAAATATTACAGAAGACCCATGTCTTTTAAAAATCTCCCCATAGAATGTATGATATTTATATTGTTTATTAAATACTAACCAAGATTAAGTGAAAAATTTTAAAGGAGGTTTTGTGTGAAGGTTAAATAATGTTGATCACATAACCAAAAAAGGAACATGTGAAATAATTCACCTATAAAATGAATATTTTTTGTAGAGACGGGGTCTTGCTATGTTGCTCAGGCTGGCTTTGAACGGCTGACCTCAACTGATCCTCCTGCCTCGGCCTCCCAAAGTGCTAGGATTACAGGTGTGAGCCACCATGCCAGGCCCAAAGAAAGTTTTTTAACCCCTATTCTAAAAGGCTATAAAGGAAAAAGCCAAGTTTATTTTACCTGCCAAAAAATGCCTCCAAGAATTTATAGAAATGTGATGTTCTCCTTTTGGACTAATTTTGAGAGAAATATTGTCAACTAGAAGGATGTCAACTATGACCAGTGACTGGTAGTTCCTTGTTCCTTTCTTTCATTATATTTCTCTTTGTGATTTTTTTTCCTATGCATAACTATAATACATAATATTTTGGTAACTTCAGAAATGAGGACTCTCAAAAATAGCCTTGGGAACATGGAGTAACACCTCTGTTTCTCTGACGGTTGTGTTGGCTAGTGAGATGCTCATGAAACAAAGCTTCACCCAAACCAGAGTCTTGCAACACACAGCCCCAGCGAGAGGGGTGGAGGGGAGGGAGCCGGATGTTTGCAGCAGTGAAACCTCAACACATTCCTAGGGCTGGCCTCCTGAGAGCTTCATTTCTCTCAAACCAAACTTGGGATTCTTCCGAAGAGTTATTATTTATTCACAAATAACCACATGGCTCTCTGAGCTAATAGAAAATCTGTTTGTTGTCCATCTGCATAGCAGAAGAGGCAAAGGAATTGTAATGGAAAATACAAAGGTATAGGATTTCCATTTACTAGAAGCCGTCACACCCAGCGACGTGTGTGCATCAGAAAATACCTTCACGGGGGGGACCCAAGAGACAACGATGCCAAGGATATTTCTTGGCAAGGAAATGTTCTTTCAAACCACTTTCTAGGTCTTACCACATCCACTGGGTTATTACTACCAAACACAAAGATAAGGCTGAAGGAAACCTTAAACTATATATAACTACGTGTGTGTGCCTGTGTGTGTGCGCGTGTGTGTGTTTTAGAAAAAACATATTTTTTCGTTAGGGTTTTTTTCCCTTCTCTAATGAGCAGTTTTAGTGTTGAAAAGTGTCAATCTCCAGGAAATTTCTGCTTCCATCCCCTAAAGTCAGACCCCCTGTGTGAGCTGTAACTTTCACTTTTAGAGTCTCGGAATGAGCAATTTGATTCCCACCTGTAGTTTTGAATACTGCCTTAAGGCCATGTCACTCCTTCTCAGCTCAAGTGTATCCCCAAAACAGACCAAGAAACCAGCAGAACGTAAACACACACGCAAACTGGCCAAAAGTCTATACATCAGGTGCCTGGTTATTCAGCTAGTCATCCATGCATTCATTCAGCAAAACGAGTTGAACACCTGGCGTGGGCCAGGCAGCTTGTGGCCGGGGTACTGTGGATGCGGCGGTGAAGACAGGAACATAGAAACACAGAATTGTAATGCTTAGTGAAGTGCTCTTTTTGGCTGGTTATGGAAGGTCAGGAGAAGGTCAGAGGGCCAGGGAAGCATTAACTAGATTTTCCAGGTGACCAGGTTGGAGGGAGGGCCCAGAGACGGGATGGTGAAGGTGGGGAGAACAGCATGCACGGGGCGAGGGGCTGTAGAGTGGCTGGAGCACAGGTGAGAGCTGCAAAGTGGGGGGAGTAAGAAGGATAAAGAGTGGGCCAAATCTTGGACACCCAATAAAATTCCTTTTTTTTAAAGAGTTTGAATTTTAGGATTTTAGGCTTTCTCCCACATATATGTTGATGTTTTATAGGCAAGTCTAATGAAAAATTTTAAGCATTGGACTGTAAATTCTTTCTTTTCTCTTTTCAGCAGCACATTCTTTACATCTTGTGTTCTCTGCCTCTTTCATTGCTCCCTTGCCTCCAGGCCCAGAATGAAGTCTTCTGCCCCAGTGGGGTCAATTTGTGTGCCCCCAAGTAGCTCGAATTTCCATGTTTTTACCTGCACTACCTGTTGGTGCTGCCTCACGCTGAGGCCCTGCAAAATGACAGGAGCCAACTAACTAAAACTAAAATGTTAGTGCAAAAAAGACTTAACTTCAGTTGAGTCATGGAGAAAATCTGGACCTGACCTACAGAAAAGATAGTCTTTATTTTTATTTATTTATTTTTTTTGAGACAGAGTCTCACTCTGTTGCCTGGGCTAGAGTGAATGCCGTGGCGTCAGCCTAGCTCACAGCAACCTCCAACTCCTGGGCTCAAGCGATCCTACTGCCTCAGCCTCCCGAGTAGCTGGGACTACAGGCATGTGCCACCATGTCCGGCTGATTTTTTCTATATATATTTTTAGTTGTCCAGCTAATTTCTTTCTATTTTTTTTAGTAGAGATGGGGTCTCGCTCTTGCTCAGGCTGGTCTCCAACTCCTGAGCTCAAAGGATCTGCCCGCCTGGGCCTCCCAGAGTGCTAGGATTACAGGAGTGAGCCACCTCGCCAGCCCAAAGATGGTCTTAAACTTGAGAACCAAATTTAACCTTTCTGGCAATAAAGAAGATTAGATCAGCAAACAATGCCCTTTTTTTGGCAATAAATTATTTTCTCTTTTAGGTGCGTAAGAATTGGTAGCACTTACAGAATTATGGATGACTCATTAAGTTCTACAAATCTAAACTCATATTTAGAAGGCATTGCCAGAAAACCTTGCCATTAGGGAAACAAGTAACCGAGCTGTCAAAAAGTCAACGGTTACCTAATTGCTCTGGGAAACACAATGAATTTATAGCAGTTCGGCTACTGAGGAAAGACTTGGATTGCCCAGGCTTTCTGTGGTGGTGAACTTCCTCCTCCAGTGGGAGAAACTGCCAGTAAAGGAAGAATGACAATTTACATACCAGAGCAAGGCTGATCTGCCCCAGGTCTTAGTCAGAGCCTGCCCATTTGAGACATCCTGGGAAATCCCTATTTGGAAGAGAAGAAAAGTTAAAATCACAGCTACTGTGCTTATAATCTTATTCTGTGTAATTCATATCCAGAGTTACTTCTGTTTATTTTTAATGCAAAATTATTGCTGTTATCTTCTATCATGAGTTAACTGCAATGCATGTTTTTTAAATTTTGTATATTTGCTCTCACCCTAAAGGATACCATAAGAGACTTTTTTTCCTCTTTTTTTCCCACTGCTTTCCAAGACTCCAGGAAAAACGGCTTCCATGGCATATCTTGTACAGGAAACTTCTAGAATGAGTGCTGCGGAAAGTTCTATGGAGCATGCAGAGGTAAGAACACATTTCTAGGGGATGAACTGAGCACACCTAGCATCAGTAGCATTCTTAGCAGTTAACTGCACAATGATTAATAGGAGTAGAAACAGCTAGTTTGCTTTTTTTAGCTAAGATGTGCTCTATATTTTTAATCAATGTTATTTTAACACAGAAAAAGTATCTGGGTAACTGGTGCATTGCCTTTAACCTCTCTGGGCTACATTTCTTCTTTTACAAAATGAGAGGATTAAATCTGTCAAAATTACTGTTGGCCTCCAACTCCATGGGTTCCATATTTTGCTCTTGATTTATAGGAATTTAGTTCAATATAAAATGTAAAAAGAATATTGGTCTTGTTAGAAATAGAACATATTATAGTAATAGAGTATCTATAGTAAAATTTTTACATATTTACAACTGATATCAGTATTTTTCTTCAGTTATTTCAATAGATACTTGCTAATTGAATGAATGAAGTAAAGTGCTTTCTTAAAGTTTTTTTTTTTGGAGATAATCAAGGTAAAATGGGAAACCAGGTGGAACTCTTGTTCATTTAGGTATTTAATGTAGTAGTGTCAGACCTTAAATATACTAGAAGTTGGTACGGCTGCTATGGTAGAGAAAGAAATGCCCAGATACTTTGAACACAGATTATACTTTACAGGGAGTAATCATAGGGAATTATTTATAGGGAATAATTGCTCTGTAAGCAGACTCTTACTAGAACCAGTGACTAAAAATCTTTGATACCTTCACCAGCAACTGGAAAGCAAAGTAAATACAAATGAAAAGTTACCACAAACCTTTGTGTTTGATTTATTTCACTTCATTTTCATACACACCTGAGACATATGAACCAGGGTAAAATGTTGCTTAATCTCCAGTGAAACTCCTGGTGACACATTCACGGCTTATAGGCCATTCCTATTCACTGTGCCGTCTACCTCTCCTCCCTCCTTTCCTCTCCCGCTTATAACTGAGCATAATTCTGAGTTTCAGAAATTAGTACTCCTACAGTTACAAATAGATTCTCTTGCAGATTTAGTAACTAGCTTTTCAGTAATTCTTGTTTATAAAATAAAAATCAAGGGTCAAATATTTTACACTTTTCTTCCAGAGAAAATTATTTATGAAGGTTAAAAAAAAAAAAAAAAAACAGTGTCTGGCTGGGTGTGGTGGCTCACGCCTATAATCTTAGCACTCTGGGAGGCCGAAGAGGGAGGATTGCTCGAGGTCAGGAGTTCGAGACCAGCCTGAGCAAGAACGAGACCCCCGTCTCTACTAAAAATAGAAAGAAATTAGCTGGACAACTTAAAATATATAGAAAAAATTATCCGGGCATGGTGGCGCATGCCTGTAGTCCCAGCTACTCAGGAGGCTGAGGCAGGAGGATCGCCTGAGCCCAGGAGTTTGAGGTTGCTGTGAGCTAGGCTGACGCCACGGCACTCTAGCCCGGGTGACAGAGTGAGACTCTGTCTCAAAAAAAAAAAAAAAAAAAAAAGAAAACCATTGTCTTATAGTTCTACACCTGGATTCCCAGAAGGCAGGGACATGTAAATGTTTGCTGGGCTCAGATCTATGTCTACATCACAAATAGAAAGGACCCAAAATTCATGTTTCCAATCATGGTCTAGGCTGGAAGGATCTTGAACATTAGCATGAATCAGCATTGCCTAGGAAATGTTTTAAAAACAGAGGTGTCCTGGCTCCCCTTCTAGAAATTCTGATCCATTATTCAGGAGGCTCTGTCTTTAGCCAGCTCAGTGCTGATTCTGATGCACTCCTGTGGTGAGAACCACTGTTCTAAAACCAGTCTCACTGCACCTCTGCTTTGCTGAGCTCAGGTCACACTAGGATTGACTCGTAGCATTTCTTACATTAAAGATGTTTAATGGGCCGGGCGAGGTGGCTCACGCCTGTAATCCTAGCACTCTGGGAGGCCGAGGCGGGTGGATCTCTCGAGGTCAGGAGTGCGAGACCAGCCTGAGCAAGAGCGAGACCCCCGTCTCTACTAAGAAAGAAATTATCTGGCCAACTAAAAATATATATAGAAAAATTAGCCGGGCATGGTGGCGCATGCCTGTAGTCCCAGCTACTCGGGATGCTGAGGCAGGAGGATCGCTTAAGCCCAGGAGTTTGAGGTTGCTGTGAGCTAGGCTGATGCCACAGCACTCACTCTAGCCCGGGCAACAGAGCGAGACTGTGTCTCAAAAAAAAAAAAAAAAAAAGATGCTTAATGTTTGGTCTGTTGTAATCCAGAGTGGGTCCAGTTTCTTAGAAATCTTCCCCCAAAACAGAAGGTCCGATGGCAGGGCCCAACACACCTGACACCTGGGGTTTGAGGTCACTCTTTGTGCTTAGCCAAACCAGCTTCTTGAGGTGAAGAGCAAATATAATTATTCTGAATTTACTGACCCACAGAAGACTGTCTCTTTTAAAATGTGGTCTTACTTATACCACAGGTCTAAGAAGAGGCTAAGGAAATGAAAAACACCACCTATACAGACGTAAAATATCATCAAACTCTAAAATGCTGAAACATAAGTAAACAAAGAAAAGATAAAAAATACAGTTTTATAAATCATTTCTAGTGAAAAAAAGTCCTTGACTTCTATGATGATTGCAAAAGAGCTATTTCCTGTAAACATTTTGGGCAAAGATCGACATGTTTCAAAAATATTTCTTAATTGTTCATTAATATCTTTAAGTACTTTTGTAGTCCATAGTAACTATTGAGGCTGAAACTAAACACAGGTTTAGGGGCTACCCTCACACCCAGTTGGTCGTGTTACTTACATTACTCAGAGATGAGACGGGAGTAAGAATATCGAGTTACAGTAAAGGAATCAGTCCTTTATTTAAATCAGTTTTGCTGGTGGCAATTTAGGCAGATGGTAGTGTCCAGAGCTTTTGAGCTTTCTTTAAATGAATACTCCCACTTCTGAAAAAAATACATCTAAAAAGAAAGGTGGTTAACTTTTTCATTATGCCAATAATTTATAATCAATCTAAATTTGTAATCTAGTGGCTTTATTCAAGGAGCTGACTAAAGTTATACAGTACCAGATAATCTATGCTCACCTTTATAACATACTTGTGTCATGGTCATTAAAGTTTCTTTGGTTTGGTTTGGTTTTGGGTGTTTTTTTTTTCTTTTGTTTGGTTTTTATATTTTTAGAGACAGAGTCTCCCTCTGTCACCCAGGCAGTGGCCTAATCATAGCTCACTGTAACCTTGGACTCCTGTGCTCAAGAAATGCTCCTGCCTTAGCCTTCAGAATAGCTGGGACTACAGGTGTGTGCCACTATGCACTGCTATAGTTTTTAATTTTTTTTTTTTTGAGACAGGGTCTCGCTATGTTGCCCAGGCTAGTGCTAGATTACAGGTGTGAACCACCACATTTGGCATCAAAGTAGTTAACTTATTTAGTTCTGGAATCAACTTGCCACATTTTAGCTGTACGTGTTCTTTATTCTTGATGGTTCTATCACTCCTCTGACTTTTGCTAGGGCTACTCTTCAGAATCTTACTCACATACATGTTCATGGGCACAGCTATAAAAATGACTTTTTAGAAATGTATACTATGTACATGCCTAAAATGTACCCATGAAACTTACCTGATTTCTATAAGCCATCATACTCTGAATTGTCATCTTTTTGGAAAAGATTGAAATCCAAATTCATGAAATTTGAAATTCTAATCTTTGGCTTGCCCATTACAGTATATAGATACATTTATAATTTATCAGAGACTTATTGGGGTAACTAATCCATATAAAGGAGTTTAAAATATAATAGGAAGCTGATTCATCAACAAGTTACTATGAAGGACTTACAGTGTGAGGATTTTTACTGCTAGAATCAAGTATTTTTATAAATCACAACATGAGAGTTGGCCAAATGCATGAGGTTTGTGAAGGACAGTATTTCTCCTGTTTATTTTGTAGACTTTTGTTTCAATCTTTTTTTTTTGTTTGTTTTCAGTGTGCTCAATCATCAAGAAGAACGAACTTGACAAGTTCTCTTGAACAAAAGATAAGGTGCCTGGAAAAACAGAGAAAAGAGGTAATTTAGAAATATTTAGTTGAAGCCACATGTGCTGTGGATTAACGCTCAGAATAAAATAGTGTAGCACCTCGTGCTTTTTATTTTTATAAGGTCACAGTATTTATCTCTAGGATACCAGTCTACACGTTTTGAAAGCAAGTGCTTTTTTCTTATTCACCCACATATCTTGTACTTGGTCTCTCAGTGTTTGTGCAATGATGAATGAGAAATAACAAAGACATAAATCTGGTAATTATAATACTAATTTTCTGAAAACTTAGATCTTTCTTTCACATGGATCACGTGAGCTTATCACCTGTACCCTTTATGCCTTGCAACTTGACACACCTTGAAACTTAAACTGTCAAAGGCTTTATAAGTACAGTTGACTTGTAATTTTGTAATTCCTTTTCTAACCCATCCTATGTATTATTTAATACATCTTTCATTTCTTCTATAGTGCCTTCTATTCCTCTTTGATACTGCATAGAATATTGTGCCCATCTGGAAAATTACTGAACTATGGCAGAGTACTATAGCATAGAAATGTGAATCCCTAAAATGTCAGCAGATCAGGTATATTTATATAATAATATTATATAGTCTTATACTAAATAACTATATCTATTTCCAGTGCAATATATCCAGTAACTGTCACTCTGGATTAGGTATTTTGTCTTTTAATTAGGAGAAGTCCTTGCTATTTTTTAGTACTGTGATTTATCTTCTCAGTGTCTGTTCCATATTGATAAGTGCTGGAATTTCTCTTAATGTAGGAAGCTGTGAGCTTCCCCTACAAAAATACTAAAACACAGATCATAGTGTTCTTTCTGTCTTCTAATTAGCAGATAGTTTTAAGATCCTTAAATTGTTTGCTGCCTAAAATTTTTCCAAATATTTTCTTAGGATGAAACTGTTATTCCTTGAAATCTATACTTTCAAAAAAGTGATATCCATTTGAGCATATATCACAAATCATGTGTTAATCTTTTAAAGCACATTATTCCCAGCAAATGATTATCAGTTAATGGAGTCTAGGATTTGTTAATATAAATTCTGATTTAAAAGAACTGGAAAAAATATTTCATTATAATAGTGTAAACACATAGACCAATATGGAAAGGTTTGGAAAAAGACCCTTCGTACATTAATAAATCTTACAGAAAGCTATCATTACTTACAGATTTTTACCAGATTCTGATTGGATTAAACAAAGAAGATGAAAATTCAAATAACTAAGAAAAGTTAATAGTTACTGATAAACTGTTCAACTGATTTGTCAAGATATATCTAAGACTTAATATTTGTTCATACATGGATCAATTACTAAAAGATGGTTCTAATGAAAATGAGAGTGTGTCCAATTAAATTATCCTAGCCCAATCAGAGCTTGATGGAAGGAATCTCATCCTCACTCATGGTTTCCAAAATCTCAGTAAGGTCAAAAAGTGATTTCATTTTAGCCAAATTTCCAGATGGGCGGACATTCTTTTTTGATTCATCAAATTTTAATAATTTCAGCTCCTGGAAGTTAACCAGCAATGGGATCAGCAATTTAGAAGTATGAAAAAGTTATACGAAAGAAAGGTAAGCACCTCTATTTGGTATTTTCTTGAAACCAATAACCCTGGTGGGGCCAAGAGCGTGAGGACTCATTGATTTCAGCCACAGAGAGATCGGTGGAGAGCCAACTACTGAAAAATGAGGGAGAGATGCCGAGTACATTATTGGCCTCTTGGTATTGAAGATTAACGATCAGTGTCAGTGAATTATCTTGAGCTGGCTAAAGAAATGTGCTAAAAATAGCCCCCAGCAGCGTCTGGGGATTTTTACGCACATTTATCACGGTCCATCGAGTATCCCAGCCTCAGCTGTGCTATTGATACCTGCAGCCATAAACACACCAGTTATAGGTGCAGTGAGAGACGGTTCAAAGTTCACACTGTTTTATGCAAGTCTAGCTCTAATTACTTAATTAGACAGCAAAGTCTCCGCAGATACAGAAACAAACGGTGGCACCAGCGAAAGTGCGAGGAAAAACGGGGCGTCCCCCTCTTCCCTCTAAACCACCTTGGCTGTCCAGAAGCTTTTGCTTTGGTGAGGAAGGGACTTTCTGGACAAAATCTCCTTTCATAGGTAAAAGCCAATGTATAATTTAAAATCATTCTGTCTTCAAAAAGAGAAAGTAAGTTCCTCTCAGTAAAGGGAACTTGCCCACAAGTGAGGAACACAGCGTTTGTCCCTTCATGTCCCATCACGATACCCACAAGTACTACGTTTGAAAGGTGCGGCGTCCGCGCGGCGGGAGGTGGCGCGTCTTCCCGAGCGGCGCACGTGGAAAGGCGGGTCGGCGACGGGGTCGTGCCCGTCCCGGGACAGCGACGTCTGGGCGACCCCCGGCCGTCGTCGGTGCGACGTCCGGTTCGTCACATTAAAGGCCGTGCCCGTTTCTCTCCGGCGTGGGCATATTCTACCGGCCCCGCCGCCCGCCGCCTTTTCCGGATCGTGCCAGGCTCGCCCGGAGAGCCGAGAGTAGCACGACAAACGTGGGGACGCGGCAGTGGCCCCAGCGGGGGTCCCCGTGAGGCGAGCTGGGGAGCGGGAAGCGCGACGCTGTTGGCGGCTAAGCGCGTGCGCCGCGCCGCGGACCGTCTCCCTCGGACGCCGCGTCGCGCTCTGCGTGGGGCGGGGCGTGTCCGGGCCGGGGCTCGCCGCGGGCGCGGGCTCGGGCGACGCGGCGACCGTCTGTGGACGCCTCCCCAGGTCGCGGAGCTGAAGACGAAACTGGACGCCGCGGAAAGACGGCTCAGCGCGCCGGACGGGGAGCGGCGGCGGCGGCAGCGCCCGAGAGACGGCGACGGGCCGCGCGGCCCCACCCGGAACCCGCCGCGCGAGGAGGTGGGCGGCGCCGGACGGTCGAAGCGGGGCTTCCTGTGGAAACCCCGTCCGCGTGACGCCGGCTCGCTGCTCGGCCGGGCGGTGACTGAGGGCCGGCCCGGGAGGAGGGGGAGGTGCCGGGCGCGCCCCGCGTGGTGCGCAGGCGCGGACAGCCGCGGGCCCCGCCGGGAGGGCGCCAGCCTCCGGGGCACTTCAGCCTAGGCGAAAGTTGTTTTTTTTTTATTTATATTTATTATTTTTATTACTAGCGTTAATAATAATATAGCAATACCTTGTATTTGTACAGGACAACTTACAGAGACTTTACAAACAGGTAATAGGTTTGTGGTCATAAAAAAATAACATTTTTAGAAGCACTTCAGCCTCATCATCTCATTTAAGGTTCTCAGCCCACCTGTGAGGAAAATGTTACTTTTGCCACATTAAAGATGAGGAAGCTGAGGTGTACGGGGGTGACTGGCCCGCGGTGCTGAAGTAGCACGTGCAGAAATGGGACTCGAACCCAGTGCCCAGATTCTAAGCCTCCTGCAATCCCTACTGTGACCTGGGCAGTAACGATCGAGACGACAGTTTCTCCTAAAATAGATTCTTTTTTTTTTCTTCCTGGTTTTACTTTCAATTGTTGGACTTCCTGAATAGTGTAGAAACTGGGGAGGAAACTTTAAATTCTAGCAGCCTCCAAGTATAGTAAGAAAAAACGAAAGGGTAGATATTCTCAGGTGGAGTCTTATCACTGATATTGTGAGGCGTTGGCAATATTTTAGAACATGCACGAGTCTTAAGGCAGCGTTTGAAACCAGCACAGAACATGCCAGTCCAGGTTTTCCTACCTTGCTAAGGATGTATTTGTCACAGTGAGTAGGGAAAACGGATTTTGGCAACTCCCTTTCAGCCATGTAGCTGTCATTTCCTTTTCCAATTACACCTTGATCAGGAATCTTTGTAATTTTTTTCCCTATGCAGTTGGGACCATTTTCTAGTTAGAATAATTTTCTCTTAAGTCAGAAAATGATTGGTTCGTTTTCTAAGTATAGAGGCCCATTCTATTTAACTAAAAGCAAATAAAAATGTTTCCACTTTTAATGACAATGAATTACCTAAAGTGGATTTTTAAAATTTAATAGTTGCGTTGGGAAATATTAATTACTAAAATAACATACTTTAGCACATGCATTAGCTATTTTCTTATCTTGAGTTATCTAAATTCTGCAATATTTATTTCACCTGGTTAAAATCTCAATCTCGTTAAGAATTCAATTTGCTTGACAAAACATTTACTATCTAGTATATAAAATTAAGAGATAGGGGACATTGTCTGAATCCAGAGCCTGTTAGTGTCTAAGCAGCTAACCTTCAGTCATTTAATACACTAGACTTCTTGATAAAGATCTAAAAAATGGAAGAGTGGTGGCAATTGGACTAGTTGATTTTTACCTTTTAAAAATAATAATCACAACAATGTAGTGCTCTGAATAATTATCTATACTGAAGGGTCTTGTTTGCCTAAAAATTATTCTCTTCTACCACTCTCTAGTACAGAATGTTGCAGGATTGAGCTTTCAGATAGAGTATTGTTTTGTTGCAATGACAGTTTCTTTTTTTTTTTTTTTTAGGAATTTCCACTACTTTTCTGAATCACTTATCTGTCACTTAGTATATGGGAACTTGTTTATTCTGCAGACCCATTTATTTGGCTATTGAAAGTAAGACTTGGGGATCTTGATTTTTTTCCTAGGGTCACAAAACTTCTAAGCTGCTCCACTAAGTTTTGATAAAAGAAAGATTTCTTCAATCCTAACCTTGCCTTTCACCCAAAGGATATTGCTCAAATGGAACGTTAAGTGAAAATCTTGCAGGTTCTGTTATTATTACATTTCAGAAGGGTGACCCTCTCAATCTACCACAGCAGCTGATATATCACTTTTTCTACAATATCGCATTTGACATTTTCTGAGTTTGATTTTATTTTCTTGCTCTTTACCTCAGAAGGAAAAGGAAAGCCTAAATGAAGAATTGCATGAATTGAAGAAAGAGAACAAGCTTTTGAAGGAAAAAAATGCTCTTGCAAACAAGAAGAAGGAACATTTAGAATGTGAAATAAGACGCCTTAATAAGGTATTAGGCCAGCTCAAGCGTGGGAGATCAGAATGAGAGGTCCCTGTGTAAGAACATATTCCTCCTGAGAGTCACAACAAAATCTAGCCTGCAACAGGGGTCCCAGCCTTGGGGGCTTGCACAAGACATTCTCTGTAATTTTAAAAGTCACTCAGCTTTCAGCCATACCTGGGTATGGAGGCGTTAGGGAATTTATGTCCCTGCAGCTTTCAGCCATACCTGGGTAAGGAGGCTTTAGGGAATTTATGTCCCTGCAAAGGATCATCATGAAAAAGAGAAGTGAGGAGAAATTATAGACTATAAGAACTGTTTTTTCAGTTTGAAGAACCACATAAAGCAAGCGGGTGTTTGCGAACAGTAACGTATCTCTTGGTCAACCACAAAAGCTTCCTGAGGAAACAAGCTGCTCTTTAAAATGATCACTATGGAGCTGGGTGTGATGCACACTCTATGGAAGCATGCTAAATGCCAGACCCAAGGCTGAGATGGTGGCCCTCCCAAGTGCAAGCCTAAAACCCACTTTTATTGGGGGCAGGATGTGGTGGGGGGGGGCGGGGGGGGGAGTCAGGAATAGTCAAGGCTTTTAGGAAAATGCAAGTGGTGTAATACCTTAACTCCAGCGTAATTCTTCAAAGGGGCAGCCTGTGAATTGCTGCAAAAGGATGATGCGTGTGTGTGTGTGTGTGTGTGTGTGTGTGTGTGTGTGTGGTTTTATGGACTAATTACTTAATTATCAGGGGGAAGGGGCCGATGACTAGATCAGGGAAAAAGTGAAAAATCCTTTGCTGTTGACTTCCAAGCGCCAAGCCATGTGTGGAACATAGAATGCTGTAGCACGTGGTTGAGTTGAGATATGCATCTCTCGACTAGATATCTCATGACCAAAGCCATAGAAATTGTCTTTCTTCTGAAAGGAGAGTAAGTGTTTGGCCTTGAAAATGTGCTCAAACCCTGCATTTTGGACTGAATGCCCATGGCTGTAGTTAACCGGAGTTCACAGGTGTCATTTAAAGATCCTCAGTGTTAAGCATGTGCCTGCATAGTTGATAGGATGCTTTGCAAATGTGACCCTGTATTAGATCTGTTTGTGGAACAAGTTATTCATCAGGAGAAAATGGCAAAGTGGAGATTGGCTCCATAAACAATGTACTTTATCCTCTAAGAGAGAAAAACAATGTTTAGACAGACAAATTTAGGGCAAATATGTATCTTTTTCCTCTTATTCTCTGCTGGAAAATCTTCTACAAATGAATTAGATGAACTAATTAAGATTATGTTAAAAATCCCTCCCATTTTTGACACCGTATTACAAGTTTTCTTATATTCTGTAGTTCGTGTCCCTAAATGTGGGTACAAAGATATAAATCTCGTAGATATCAGAACAGCCAAGAATGCTGTTTTTCCGCTTATGTCCGTGTGCACACTTCATCTTTATGTATCTGTATTTATAGTTCACAGACAATTTTTTGAAGTTAGAAAAATAATAATTTTATAATTCTGGTGATTATAATCATAAAATATCAATGAGAAAAATTTATTTAAGTAAACACAGATGTTTATACAAATGTCACCTCCCAAAGATGACTTTTCTGGCTATCCTAATTAATATTACATACTCCTCATGTTTCCTGCTTTGATTTTTCCTTGGAATTTATTACTACCTAATATATGTTTAATGTCTTATATTTATTATCCTATTTGTTTTCTGGCTCTCAATCTTGATTACAAGCTACATAAGGGTAGGATTTTTGTACAGCTGTCTTCATTAAGCACAGTAGACACAGTGTCTAGGGCCCACAATACGTTTAGGGGCCCATAAATGTTTATTTTCACTTAAAATCAGAAGAAAAAATAAACTTTTGTTGAATATATTTGCCTTCATAGCAAGGCAGTTGAGAAATATAATTTTAATACGTATTTTTATGGAAAAAGGGACTTACAAAGGCAATAGCATATTGTGATCCTGACTTTTTTTCTATTTTGTTCATTGCCATATCTTGAGTGCCTAGAACGGGGCCTTGCTTACAATAAGTTCTTAAATGTTTGTTGAATGGGTAGATGAATGAATGGATGAATAAACAAATTTAATTAGCTAGTATGTAATATGTTCAATAGCCAATTCTGGACCCAGGATTTATGCTTTAATGAGCATAATACATTACTTATGGGTAGTGAGGAAAAATAAAAGGACGCTTAAAGCCAAAAGAGATTTCGTCCCACATGTCTGTCTACACCTTAAACTGTCACTTGAAAACATACATATTAAGTGATAGTTATGAAAAGAAATTTTTTTTCTCATTTAGCACGTGTTAGAAGATCATGAAGTGTAAGATGTTATTGTTCTTCTATGTTACAATGAATATTTTTCTTTCCTTTTTTACCACTGTGATTGAAGTTACTCAAAATGTTGATTTCAGTGGCTGATTGTGCACACCGTGCATCACAGCACGGAATTTGGGGCCTACCCTTCTTGTACAAGCTGACTGCCCGCTGACCCATTCACTCAGCAAAAATCCGTAATATGTCAGCCTGGTAATGAACTTGTGATTATCAGACGTTCACACAACGGTGTACTCAATCCAGTTTATTTGCTTTGAAGAAAATACCCAAGGGTTTTATTTTCATCCCTCTCTCCTGTTGGGGGTATGGTATGGTTGTATAGCAGAATATTCCTCAAAACATCGTCTGGGACATTTCTCAGCTTTTGAGAAACTCAGATTCTCAGACTCTACCCCCAGATCTGCTGACGCAGAATCTCGGATGGGCAGTGCCCAGGGGTGGGCATGTTTGCTACCTCTCATGCTCCCTGAAGTTTGAGCATCATCTACAGAGTTAAATGTAATTAAACCAGAGAATCTAGAAAAAGGCGACAGATATGGTTTCCTTTCATACTTGGCTAGGTAGAGGAGGGTCCAACATCAAAACCAACCTGGATAATAATGGGAATTGAATAGCATAAGCATCATCACGGAGAAAAGACAGAGATTCTGGGAAAAAAATACATATATGCAAAAAACCAAAAAGAAGAAAGTTATTCCATCATGTAAGCAGCATTAAAGATGAAATTCTACCTTGTGGGTGCATTTGAAATGATTGTAACAATTATAAAGGGACGCATGTGATGTGGTAGATCTTAGGTCAACAGTGTGCTTATCTGCCAACACAGGCTCTTCAGGACGCCCTGAGCATCGAGTGTTCTTCATCTTCCGAGGACTGTTTGGGGAAGTCTGGAGAGCGCCGCCATCAAGAGCTGCGAACAGAAATGGAGGTTCTCAAGCAGCAGGTGAGAAGCTGGAAGTGGCATGAGCACGAGGAGAAGCTAGGAGTTTGTCACACTCCTTTGGACACTTGTCTTGCTGCTCAGAACATGTCAAAGTTTTTTGCATTTATTTTGATTAGGATTATCTAATTTTAAAGCGTGATAGGAAGAATATAGATCAGCTAGTTCCCTCCCACACTGTATAAAAGAGGGAATTGTCATCTGGATTAAATGGCATGCCCAAGCTCACACAGTGGAAAGAGGGGCATACTAATTAACCTTTGGGTGAGATTCTGTTAGCACTGGTTCTAGAGAGTTTCATGCAGAGATTATTTATTTTTCAAATGCTATTAATCCAAATTTTTTCAGAAAATGGTAGCAGCCAGATTGTGGTTTCGTAGCTGCTGGCCTCCAGACTTTTGAACAGGAAGGGCAGTTTTAAAGGGCATCCTTTGCACTGGGCATAATCGCTCAAGAGCCAGGTGTGCTCAGCTGTTCCCACGTGTGGATAGCAGCACCTGGCAACTTACTGGTGCCCAGCAGCTCCCTCCTGCCCACTCCCCCAGCTTCCCTCACTGTTGCCAGGTGGGCAGCAAGAGTAAGGGTGCACTTGCTACAGTTTGTGCACGTATCTGCTGGCAGCTTAGGGCTGTAGGGATGTAGCTGCCTACACTGTTTGTGTCTAACTGTAGTTCAGTCAGCTGGTGTGCGCTTGGCTGAGGGCCCAGCCATGCATATCACATCTCTTTTCCTGTGAGAGGTTAAATAAACTAACGTAGGTAAAAGGCTGGAATAGTTCATGGCAGTGTCGACAAATACAGGACACAGACAGGAATCCTAACCCCTGAAGCACGTATTGCCAGCAGCGTGTTAGCAGTGGGGAAGAGGGTGTCACAGGACAAAGGAATGGAAAGTGTTCTTTTTCTGATGTCCCTGGGTCTGATTTGTCGACTGTTTTTGCTCTGAGCAAGTGCCAATCACAACGATTTTTGATGCCATACATGAAAAGATGGAGCCCTTGTGGTGGTGGTGTTGTTGTTTATTGTTATTATTTCATAGGAAGTAGCCTATCTGTAAGTAGATCTAAAAATGTCGTATCACTTGATGGTGAAGTTGGGTTTTCTCTTCTGCCAAGTTCGTTTGAATAATGGTGATCATATAAATGGCTTAAAAGTAAACCCATGAAGAGAATAGGGTAATATGCAGAGTGTCAAAGCTCTGTCAAATTCTCGACCCCTAAAACACTGTTGGTGCTAGCTAGGATTCCTTTGAAAAGTAAAAAAGCACATTGCTTATGTTCAAACACTTGAATGCTCTTTGGTGCTCACGTATAATGTACATCATGTGTAAGAGTTACTCTTACACATGGAGTTTACATAATGGATTAGCTCATATTTGACAAAGACAGTGACAGGCATTATTTTTTTCATAATCCCCAGTGAGAGATCCATCTTCTTAGTTTTGGGGTGGCCCTATTGATGACTTTCTTCATAAGCATTTTAACTGCATGTTTCTAACTGGGCACCCACAATCACTATGTCACCAAGTGCCACGTGAAACACTAAAGGGTTTAAATACACAAAGAAATTGAATTAGAATCTGTGCCCCTACTTGGCTGAACTGATGACATTGCCGGAGTGTTCCACTCTAATCAGATGGGCTGGTCCCATTTAAAAGCCTTCTGGTAATTGTTTACAGAGCATTAGTTTAACTGTCTCTGGAATTGAACCTCAGTTCTCAACCAAAAAAATAAAAATAAAAAAAAAAATGCCAGCTTGGCTGTATGTAGCTTCTTTGCAATGCTTCTGGTAAATAAAGCCTTAAAAATGGAATATGTACTTCTGCATCTAGAGCTATAGAAAGTGTTTAATTTTTTGTCTTGCCCATTTTGTTCTATTATTGACTTAAAATTGAAAAACCCTTAGTTAAAATTTGTTGCACTGTTGGTGATGAAGGAACAACGTGCATTAGTGTTTATAGACAAAAATCTAGCTACTGTGTTCCAATGTAAGTAATTTAAGTCATGGTCTAAGAGGAATTTTTTTTGCCTCATTCGCTAAGTTTCCTTTGTTTTCATAACTTCACCTGCTAGTCTACAAGCCACCAGTCAACACCATGCCAATTAAAAGCAACAACAATAATTAAATCTATTTTTCTTTTTAGGTTGCTCACCTTCTGGAATATGTGGAGTACCTCTCAAGAGGTGTTCCACTAAAATATTACTCATAAAGGGCAAAATTTGTGAATGCATTACTTTTCCACACACATCAGGCTTTCATTTCTATTTTGCACTCAACCTGTAGTTTACACTTGGACTTGTTAGCATGTCAGTATTCCATGGCTTCCCGTCACAGCTCCTGTCAGTAAACTGTCTTTTAGAATTTCAAGCATTTCATGCATCGGAGCCCTTGTGTTGGTGCTAGACGTCTGGTCCGGAGGTTCATCACCACGGTGGAGAGTGTGCAGCAGAGAGGAATTGTTTCAAAACATACATGTTGTTACTTTACTTCTGAATTCCTGATACAGGAATTGTTGAGAGTTGCCACCGTAAACAACGCGAAAGATAAAATTAAATAGTCCTATATATTTCTCCATCATACCATGAAGAAATATTCATGAAGAGAGCATAGGAACATCTCAGATTGCAAAGGCCCAGATAACATCTTTTCTGAAACCTTTTAAATGGCTTAAGAGTAAAGGAAGCTTTTCTAACAGCAAGTTAATGTTTCTTAGGTGCAAATATATGAAGAAGACTTCAAAAAGGAACGATCGGATCGAGAAAGACTTAATCAAGAGAAAGAGGAGCTACAGCAGATTAATCAGACTTCCCAGTCCCAGCTGAACAGGCTCAATTCTCAGGTACAAATCAAAACAAAATACTCTTTGCCAGGATATGTGTATTTTATTTTTATTTTCATTTTTAAAAAAATGAAGACTTTTTGACTTCTGTTAGTTGACATTGGATTTTCTGGAGAGATTAGCACCTGCAGTGAAATCATTCTTAAACAATCTTATGAGGAGATGAAAATGACTGGAAATTTTTTTTAACTTAAGTATAGTAAAGTATTACCCAAGAAATTGGATTCCAAAGGCTTCTATAAAATACAGTTCTTTTGATCTTTTTCTCATAATATTTATCTTGGTGGAATGGGAGTTGAACGACCTAGTACTCAAATAGAGTGAAGTGGTTTCTAAATTCTTGTCATTTTCTTTGAAGAGCTGTGTGAGAGTGCTCCTGTCTGCCAAAACCATACATATTTCTAAAGGCCATTTTACATGTGAAACTGAGGATTTTGTTTAGTGGGTTCCCAGATTTAATGTAACTGGAGCACTTTCAAGGAAGCCAGATAATGGTTACCAGTTTATTAAAATAGAATATATTAAATGTAAGCACACTAAAATTAAGTGTAATAGGATATATTAAAGTAGACTCAGGAAGTTGCCATGGTGGGTAAATACTGATGTTAATGAAAGAAAATGTAGCTAACACAATTTGGCTTAAAAAAATAAAATGAAATGCAACATCTTTGATTTACAAAATCGTGCAATACTTTTGAATAAATAAGAGATTGTTGTGGGACTTGCTGTGGCAGCTCTTAGCTTTAAGATTCTTAGTCTTATAAGAAATTTTAAACTGTTAGTCATCCTCTTCCTCCTCCAAATACAAAGTAGATTGTGAATTAAACTTAATTTCTTTTCTGATTTTTATTGAAGGATTAATTTGAAATTTCTAATTTTGCATGCAAAAAGTTTTCAAGAGAACAATTTTCTCTCTAAGAAATTAGAGGAATAAAATAGTGGTAAAATATAATTAAATAATTTTCTGAAAATAATTTATGCAACCTAATACATAATTTATAAACAATAGATAAGAAAATATTCTGGTTACTCTAGGTAAACAAATCTCTCTTTTAGCTTTATTTCTTACATGCAGAGCTTCCTTAATTTCTTTTAAGTTGTCACTGTATAAATAGTTTCACTTCCTACTATATTTGAGTTTTATCCATTCTACTCTATTAAGTTCAGATTGGTGATGAATTGGTGTCTAAGACTGGCAATGTCCTTGCCATTACAGAACTTTTATCCAGCCAGGGACATCTGTCCATCCATGCCATGTTATATGCTATAATCCACAAGTCATTTCCTGTGCCATCTGTAATTTTTGATAGTTATCAACAAAATAAATGTATTGTCTAAACACAGTATGGTATACTTGTGCTTATAAACTAAGGGACAATCTTAATGATATGTAAGTGATATCTTAAAACTATCAAAATTTTTCTTTAAAATAATGATAGCACAATCATTTATTTTTCAAAAGTGTCCTTCACTTTGGAAAAAAGATGCTAGAACTCACAAAGAGATATAGTAGTTGGTTTGCTGATCTCTGTTAAGTGTCTTTACAGCAGGTTAAATACTATGATATAATAAAAAGGACTGGCATTACCTTAGTTGAATAGCATATTATTTATTGTCCAAGTGGACTTTTAAAGGAATTTTTAGGTCAAATCATTCTGGAACTAGTTGCTGACACACCAGAATGTATTCATTCTGTCACCGGCGATGTTTTTAAGGCAGCAACACTGGTGTGTTGAAATGAGAGCTACTGAAGTACTCAGGAGTAGGAGGAACTTGGGGGGAGAGACCTGGTGTTCCTGCCACTCGAGTGCTCAGCTGGTGTGGCCTGGAGCAGGTCATTCAACTTGCAGTGACTCCCTTTCTTCATCTGTAAGATGACAGAGTTGGACTAGAGCTCTAAAATGTTTCTTATAACGCTAAAACCTCTCTCTCTAAAAAATAAGTTACCTAACCTCTCTCAATGTCCTCACCTATAAAATGGGGATAACGATACCTACTTCATGACTTCACAAAGTTGTTCTCAGGGTTAAGGAGGGAAAAAAGCCTTTATAAAAACATCTAGCTCAAGTCCCGACTCAAAGGTATTTCATAAATTATTTTAGTCTGTTAGAAGGGTGCATGTTTAGTAGTTTCCTTTAGTTATATGAACATGCTACTTCCAGTTCCTTGTATTCTAATTCCAGTGCTTGCTTTCTGCAAGGCATTCTGCTTTATGCTGTAAAGGAGTAAAACACCAGTTCTTGTTATTAAAGAACTCACAATATAATTAAAGAGACGTACACAGTCTGTTCTGAGCATTCGCAAATTCCATATATATGAGTTTGCCCGCGCACTGAAATGTGTGTGTTACCCCAAGTCAGTCCTCGCCGTGGTCTCGTGGCGCGTTTTCAAACCTGAGCCGAGCAGCGGTGGAGTGACCTGAGGTGCACCTGCCCAGCTGAGGTGGAACAAGGCGATGCTGCCTTCTTGTTGCAGCTCTCACACTGTAGAAAGTTTCTTTCTCGTGATCCATTTAGTGCCATGGTTTTCACATTTTTGTGCTTTTTGTTGGTAATTTCATTGTTTACCATGGCCACGAAGCGTAGTGCCGGAGTACTGTCAGTGTTCCTAAGTGCATGAAGGCTGTGACATGCTTTTACCAAGAACACGTGTGTTAGGTAAACTTCATTCAGGCGTAAGTTGGCGTGCAGTTGACCATGTTAATGAGTTCCGTGTTAATGAATTCCGTGTTAATGAATCAGCAATATACATTGAAGTGTCTTTAATCAGAAACACACATAAAACAAGGTTATGTATCGATCTGTTGATAAAAATACTGTGACCAGAGGCTTGCAGGAACTGAAGCCTGCATTTCTTCTAGGAACAATGGTTCAGAATTCACTAGCTCAGTATTTGCTCTGACTGTGTGGAACATAACTACTGCCAGGAGCAAGAATTGACTATACATAGCACATATTGGACAAAGCCTCGTAGTAAACACATGACTCTACGTGGGAAGACAAAGGGAGGAGGGAATAATTCTGAAGCCTATGACTTGGAAAAGTATCACACAGGAGGAGACATTTGGCCATGTCTTTTAGGGATGTGGAAAGTGGGGTATAGGGATAAGGGTGGCATTAATAAACACTCAGAAAAAAAGGAGCTTCCTCTAGGTGTGTCAGATGTGGAGGGACCCCAGGGCAGGTGACTGTGCTAGATGTGGCTGGAAGAAGTCGGTGTGACTTTGAATAAGTTGCTCAACATCTCATGTGTGGATGTCCTCATCTCCAAAATGGAGATGATAATATTAAGTATCACCTGGGGGCATTCAGAGATTCAATAAGTTATTGTACGTGAAGGATTCAGATCAGTGTCTGACCTGTAGTAAGTGCATGTACAGCTTCTAATATTTATTATGGAAGCTTTTGAATGTCAGAATGACCAATTCCAGCTTCATTCAGTCCGCAATGGAAGCTGTTTCTGTATCTATATCTAAATAGATCAGCTTAAAACTCAGGATTACAATAGCCTCAAAAAGTTGGAATAGAATTTAGAACTGTCCAACTTCCCAAACTTCATTTGGGAATTTCAAGATAGGATCAGTGTATGATTGGAAAAACCAAAAGGTGACTGTTTTTGTTGGCGTTCCTGCTGTCAGTGCCTCAGTCCTCAGGTCTGAGTCGGTCACTGACAGCCGGGTCAAGAGTGCGTTTGGAACTAATGACTTGAACTCTTCTTGATAAGCAAATGCCTTTGTTTTGTCCGTAGATAAAAGCTTGTCAGATGGAGAAAGAAAAACTAGAAAAGCAATTAAAACAGGTATGTTGGTCCTTACCTAAGCCCTCTTGTCACGGTTGAAGTGGCAACTGTAAGTTTCACTCACACGTTTATTCCCGTGTACAGCATTTCTCGTGGTCCCAGTTAAAGGCATGCACTGCTGCAGATGGCCTAGAGCAGCCTGTGCTTTTCAATATCGACTAAACCATCAGTGGGTGGACCACGCTTAGGAACCACCGAAGACTTTCAACCGTAACGCTCACGCAAAACAATGCTTTCCAGAGCATGTTTCCAGTGGCACAAGCCTTAGTGTGTGTTCACTCAAATGGAGATTCTTCATACACCCACAAACATCTGGGGAATGTATTTCCTTGGTATTTCTTGCAGTTGCTCACACAATTTACAGTGGAAAACTTTGGCAAAGATTTTGCCTCTTTCAAGAAAATATCGTGTCGTCTTGGTCACTGAAGCATTCTGTCCCATGGGTTCTCTAGTGGCCTTAAAGAATGAATATCGTTTCTCTTAATTCCTAATTTCCTTTCTGGACTTGAGTTGTCTCTGGTTGCAATCTAAGAAAACTTATTTTACGCCTCAATGGATGGTTTTTCTTCAGTGAGGACCCTCTCTGACGATAACTCAGAAACAAAAAGTTAACTCTGTATACTTTTCAAGTGTTTCTAATTTCTTCAAAATGAAGAAATGATTATAGTTTCACCTTTGATAAAATTTGGCCTTAGAGTCTCATCTGTATTGGTCCTGAATCTATACTGACATATTTACTATTTTGAGTTAGAATAATTCCAGATTGGGCACCTCAAGATTGAAACCAAAGCTTGTTGCATAGAGCACGTGTCAGGGTAACGCCCCAGTTTCACCCACTGCCCGTGAACCAACAGCCTTGTTCTCCCCAGGTGTATTTCCCCACCTGTAACTGCGGCTTGGTTTTCCACCTGCGGGGTCCCTGGGGACCGGCAGGACCTGGGGCTGTGCAGAATCCACAGGAGCACCCAGTAAGTAAGAGCTTTCATTTTGGCAAATAAATGCTTAGTGTTCTCTTTAGGTAAAAATTGTGTGCATCTCTGGAGTTTTGGCATGTGGTACTGTCTAGAGAAATAGCTATTTTCTCTCAGCCTCTAATTTGTACCGTTCCAGCGGTCAGGGTACAATATAATTATCTTTGAGACACTGAATCCACAGGACACATAGATATGAATAAATTAACTGAAAGGTATCAAACTGAGGTATGATTTCTTGAACAAACATGTAACATTTCCTATGGGTTGTTTTCAATTGGCATGCCCGACTCTACCCAAAGGACGTTTTTATGTGTAAAGAAAAGCAAAGTAAATATGGGCAAAGAAAAAATGAGATGCTTCTTTTAGTTATAAACGTATATTGAACGACTATGGATATGGCTGCCTGTGTGCAGAATAGCTGTTGACGTTTTTCAATTGAAAGGATTTTCTTAAAGGATCCAGGAAAAAGTGACCCACTTAAACCGTTCTCCACGGCTGTGTCTGCCCAGGCAGAATGAAGCGAACAGTTGAGCAATTATTTGTGAGTGGAATTGATTTGGACAGTCAACCTGAATAAGTCAAACCCGAAGCGCCCTTCCTTTCCTTCTCAGTGGCAATATCCACGCCTCCCTCCTCACAGTCTGCTCTCCATTTTGCCTGCACAGGCAGAAACTTCATCCAGGAAAAGAGCCACGCATTTTTCTAGATTTTGTATTTGCTCAGACAGTTCACCCCACATTCCTTAGTTTCTATGAACGGTGTTTCCAATGGTGCAAAAAATTTGAGATTTTAACTGGAATTTTCCTGGCAAGGCACATGCAGAGAACGTGATTCTCCTGGTTGTCTTTCGTACTTGAGTGTGACTCCAAGCCCGTGTCCCAAGGGAGGAGGTGACGACTCTCTGGGTGGCACGAGCATGTCAGGATTTAATGAGCATCTCTTCTTTGACCCTGGTGTGACACAGCACACTGCTGAGAATTGGGTGTTCATGTTGTCACCGGTTGCTAGCGCTGTTCACTCTTCCTTTCTCACTTCCTCTTTTCTTTACCTGTTTGTTTACTTTTCAGTCTTTACTAGCAACGTTTCTGGGAATCTTCAAACACAGCTATTACTCCTTAAAATTTTTTTTCTAAGAATGTAGAAGTAGACTAAGATTGTGGGAAACGTAAAGAGAAATCTATTTAGCAGCTAGCTTCTACAGGTTGGGGAATTGGAGAGAGATTTTTATGAAAGGTTGACAGTAGGACCAGTAAGTCATTCAAGTGTAGGAGTAGAAATGGCATTTTTGTCAAATCTTCATTTACAGAAGGAAGGAAGGACTTCACCTCCTCATTAGACTTTCCTGTCACCTAGAAGGGGCAAGGCCGTCCAGACCACACAAACTTAGCACCAACACAGATCCACGTTTGAAAATAGGACTCCAGGCCATGCGTAGTGGCCTGCAGTTTCAAGCTGTATTCAGTTTTTTAAAAAGTCTTACGTAATGGCAGAATTTACAGCAAAATCCTCAGAGTTAATTTCAAAAGACTATTCCATGTTTCTTGCTTATAGCTAAGCCTGAATTCAATCACAGGCAACAATGCTGGTGACATTACAGCGTATTCACCTTTTGGTAACTCTGCTGAGATACAAAACTGAGGCTCACGTCACTTACCCTGTGTGTTACTGGAGACGTCTAAAAGTAGAAGAGAAGATAAAAACCAGAGGTGACCTCATTTCCCCTTTTAGCTTTTTCATGGGCCAAAGGAGCCAGGAGCCTGGGTGCCTGAGTGGGGGCAGGGTGGGGTCAGACTGTACCCCGCTCCGAGACAGGCGGCTGTCTCAGTGTCGTGTCAGGTAATTGAACTTTGTAGGCTCCTTTTAGTGGCCTGGCAGCCCTGTCAGTGCTCTCTAGTGGCTCAGGTTAGAGAAATTTTCCTCAAGTTATTTTTATGGGGTTAATTGAATAATAGAACAAAAGATGTGTATTCTCTGTGTCTTGTGCAGAAGTTAGGAGGCTAGGGTGAGCTTTCGGAGCGGAAGGCAGACCTACTTTGTGGCCAGGTAAAGCTGAGATTGCTCCGTTCCAAGGAGTTAAATACAAAGGTGCTGGCCTTGGAGCTATCTTGACAATTCAGGTCTGTAGCTTATTGTTTATTCAATGCAATTTGTTTGACATGTTCCCTGACATTCAATATCTAGCTGTTCTTAACTGGTATAAACCTAAGAGAAAATCCCACGAGAAAAATCTAGTCTTTCTAGACTAAACCGTTACAGCAATTTGGAGAGTAGGTTCTGCTGGAGAACCCTGCCTCGCCATCCTGAACCTCTGCGTGCCCCGCCCCCGTCTAACAGCTTAGGTTTCTTCCTCGAAGAAACTAGAAACTTATATTAAACTTGCATTTTTTTTCCTGGCCTTCTCATTGCCTCCAGTTGGAGGGTTTTTAAAAAAGTATGTATCGATGGTAAGTTGCTTTGTTTTATGTATGGGCTATGGTAAGTTTTACAAAAGTGTTTATACTTCTGCAAATATCCAAAACACATCTGTTTCAAAAAAAAGAAAGAAAGAAAGAAAACATGCCACAACTGCAGAGTAGGAGAGATTCTGGCCAGACAGTGGATTTCAGAGGGGTGGGGAGAGATGGTGGCAGTGATGAGGGAGCTGAGCAGGCTGAAGGAGCTTGGCCACAGGTTTGGAAAGAAATTACTTTTGTGTTGTCTGCTTAATAAGAGCCGCATAGCATGATGACGTTTTTTAAGTGGCCACTGTGCTTTGTTTGAAGTCCATATTGCTATAATAATGTTTTATTGTTCCACGCAGCCAGCCTGCCCGTGGTACGCTCCAGACCAGCTTCCACCAGACACACAGCACAAGGTGAACGGTGAGACCACAGCTGCACTGAGCAGTCTTTCATGTTTACTTTTTGATGGGATGTTTACTCCACATATATTCATTTGTACTCGGGCAGGACTTACTATAAAGTCGTGCTGCCCACACAACTTTAATTTGATGTACCTGGGGTTAAATTAAACTCCTAAAAACAAAGAAAATGTGCAACCACAGAAATGCACGAATCTCCATTCTGGCTTCTGGCCCCGTTGCAGTCTCAGAGCCAGAATTCATTCCATCTGGGGTTAGAGATGAAAACTTTCAGCCTGTCTGTATTGCAACAACAGCAAAGCTGTGCGATTGTACTACAGCGGACAAGTGCTCATCTACTGTTCCAGGTTTAAATGTCACTGGCAGACAGAGGAAGCCGAAGGCTCAGAACTGTGTTCCCTTCTGACTAAATGTCAGACTCCACGGCAGAGCTGCTCCTTTAGGCCGGGGTTGCCCACAAAACCCACCTCGTAGAGCGCTGGGAAAAACCACAAGTCGCCTGTCAAGTACTCATATCTAAGAGTACTTCGTAATCTTACTTTTCTTTAGTTTACCATTCTCCTCCTTTTTTATAGACTCTGCTGCACTTTCTACTGACTGTTTCTGTGGTCTCACATGGCGCCCCAGGAGTAAGCTGTATAAACTGAGATATAATCGTAATCCCACTTTTATTCTCATCACATATAATCAAAAGTGCTTAATGTCTGCTATGTGTTTAAAGTCCTTAATGTCTGCTACATGTTTGAAGTCTCATGACACACAACTGTGACTCTGACTTGCTAATTTCCAAAAATTTCAATGTATCTAAAGAAGCTGAAGATGAGTTATATTCTAATTTCGGGCCATTTAGTTCAGAGCTGAGATCATAGAATTCTAGTTTTAATATAGGGAGTCCATTGTGGAGTGAAAGTAGGGAACCAAGGATACCACATTTCGAGTTGTGAACTTCACAGAGCTGCTGGGTTTGTCATGGTAGTCTATGTGAATGGACTCTCCTAGAGTTGTGCAGTATACAACCTGGACAGCTGTACACAGACAGCACTGGGAGTGTTAAAGGCCATAGCTTATGGTAACAGAGAAGAAATATAAAAGGTGAGAACTCTATAATAAAATGTCCAGGTATTTATCAGAAAACCATAGGACTTGCTGTTTTTCTTTGCTTTCTACTACAGATATAACCAGTGGTTTTAATGAAGTTCTTGGGCTCCAGCTGTAATGGAGAGCTTTCATTAGAAAGGCGTATTATTCCAGAATGGTTGTTGCATAATGTCTGTGCTTTTGAAATCCATCGTTGTATAATAGCTGAGTTGCTACCCAATTATAATTTTCATTTTATATTGGTCTGGAATGAATAATAAAGATATTTTCTCCTTGAGGTGGAGTTTAATCACTAGAAAATACTCAGTAGAGAATTACTCAGAAATTACTTAGTAGAGAATTCAGTAATATCATAAGTCCATTTATATATCACTATGCTAATAATTATGTAAAATAGAGATGAATTGTGATGACATTCAGAAACTAAATAGAACATGCAAAAATGAAATTTTATAGTCAGTGTATGAGACCTGCTGATTTTGTCTACTTAGGAAAAATATAATTCGCTTTGTGATGTATAAATATACAGTGTGTCTACAGGTGTAAAACTACAGTAAAGAATAAACCTCTGTGAGGTACCCACCTAAGTATTTTTAAAACATTACTATTTTAATCTTCACAAGGATGCTATAAAATAGGTTTTATTTTAAACTGTTTTACACATGAGGAAACTGAGGCTTGGAGAATTTAAGTAATATATCTCAATCACAGTAAACAGTAGCACTGGGGTTAGAATCTCTGATATGTAGGATTCTAAGACCTATGCTTAGAAACAAACCCTGTAGTGCCTTTGAAAACCTTTAGCAGCGGAAACACCGCAGACGTACAGAAAGCATCGTTCCCAGCTAATAACCCTGTTCTAAAAATTTTCAAAAATAAGTGTCTTCATCTGTAGGATCTTCCCTTTCTTCATCAGGGAAGCTAAATCTCGGGTTCAGAACGTTGTCATCTTGCCCAAGAACTCCGTGGCCTTCTCCTAATCAGCTTTCTTCTCGAGCAAATTTCTTTTTTGTCTTCTCAGATCAACTCTAAATGCAGCCACGCAAATACTCTTTTCTGTTGCTGCTTACTGACTTGGCACACTGGTTATTTCCTCTAGCCTTTTTCGACAACTCTCCTAGCGCATATCTCGAGCATGCATGGCTTTTGTCATCTTTACCAGGCCTCTTGTCCCTGCATGGTCTTCTCTTTGTATTTACTCATGATCTTCTACCCATACCATTATTTCCTTTAACCTGTCCTTTGGGTCTCTTATCTTTGCCTTTTTCCACCGTCTACTTAGCATGGGACAGCGTCGCCTGGCTTATGAACAGGTGAGCTGAGGAGCTGGCCATCGTGGCAGGGTGAGCTAAGGACAGTCCCTTCCCTTGTGAGTGAAACAGCGTAACACACAGTCTCTCTGCAGAAAAGGATGAAGGTTCCTGAGCGCAAGAGACAACGGACAGTCGTCCCAGTTGGCCACGCGGAGTCCTCATGCCTGTACCATCACCTGCTCGTTCTGGACATCTTGTGCCACCTCCGATTCCATGCCAGCCCCTGTTTTCATGTCTCTTCCAGCCTCCGGCATACCCCATGCCTTTGTGCAAATGACAAAAAAGTGGTCTCTCTAGGCACATCGATGATAAGAAGACACACCCAGAGGCAGACGATTTACGGGACCCCTTGGTTGGACAAAACACAGACAGGTGGCCTTTCCGTTAGGTGGGTGTTGCCCTCAGGGCTTGGCAGGTCCAGTCTGGGCCGGATTCCAGGCCCCACTCCCACCCCACCGCCCAGCCCGGTGCCTTTGCTTTGTGCCGAACTGCAGGGTCTGATCCGCGGCGCTGCTTGTCTCTGCCCCCTTTCCCACTGCTGTGTCTAGAGCAGCCATTCTCCACGCACAATTCCTGGACCGGTGGCACCGTCACCTAGAGACGTGCTGGAAACACAAGCTCTCAGTCCCCACTGCAGAGTTCCTGGCTCAGCAAGCAGCAATCTGTGTCTAATCAAACCCTCCAGACGATTCTGATGCACACCAAGAAAGCACCTGGCACACAGTAGGTCCGCAGTAAATGCTTGTTTGTGGACCGAATAAATGAATTTCTCCTTCACAATGAAGCTCAAGCGTCCTCTCCTCGCGAACAGCCCCTTCCCCAGCCTCCCTCTCGCTTGGCTCTCTCCTCTCCGTGTGCTCGCACGGTGCTCCCTGCCGCCGTGCGGTGAGCCGTGGTGCTCCGCGAGAAGCTCTTTCCGTGCCCTGCCCTGGCTCTCCACCAGCACAGAGACTGCGGTGCCCGAGCTCCATCCCTGTCGTCCCCAGCACAATGCTTGGGCCACGCCAGAGACCCGGTTCCGTGGGAGGAAGACACAGCAAACAGACAATCAATCAAGTCGTCACCGGGCCTGGCGTTTGTACCTGCCCAAAGACCATGGGATTCCAGTCAATTCAAAGCCCCATGCTAAGAAAAAATATTTTGTTACTGTGCCTCAAATGTGCCATTTCCTCTTGTTTAGCTGTTGTGCATACTCCTAGTTTAGTAATAAAAATTGTTTACTAAAATATTTAGGCCACTTGTGATTCGTCAAGGGCAGTGTTTGTGTCCGTTTCTAGGCCTGCGTGTAAGTGAGGTTGGGGACTGGACTCCACTGGACCGTCGAGTTGCTGATCCTCCACCAGCAGGAGGACAGGAGACTGAGAAGTTGACTTCTGTGGGTGAAGCTCCAGGAAAGGGAATTTACCGTGACTAGAAAAGTTGGTCCACCTGCTGCTCACATTGCCTCCAAGGACATTTTCATCAGGGTTTTCCCCTTCCACTTCCCCATTAGTGTCCTTCTTCAGCACAGCATGTGAAGGATTAGGTGTTAAATCTATAAAACTGCTTTACCATAGAGCAGGATTATCTCAAGAAACGAGTTTCAGGTGGCGTTTCAGTGTTCTAAGACGGCCGTAGCAGACTACCGCAGACTGAGTGTTTTAGAGAACAGAAATCAATTTTCCCACAGTCCTGGGCACCAGGAGTCTGATAGTAAGGTATCAGCACGCTTGGTTTCTTCCAGCAACTGTCTCCTGGACTTGCTGTGTCTTCCCCTGGTCTCTCCTCTGTGAGCCCACATCCCTGGTGTCTGTCTGCATTTCCTCCTCTCACCAGTCGGTTGGATGCGGGCCACCCTGACAGTCCCATTTAGTCACCTCCTGAAAGGCCTGCTCGCCAAATGCAGTCCCGTTCTGAGGGGCTGGGGGTCAGGGCCCCCACATCTGACTTGGAGGTAAGGGAGACTCGGTTCAACCCTTAACGTGCGGGGAAGCGAAGTAACGTGTCCCCTGTTCTCGAGGAGAGTCGGGAACAGGTTCAGCCACTGATCAGGATTAACTCACAAACGTTCTTTCCCAGGTAGGCAGATGTGCTGTTGGCCTCCCCTTTTTACCTTGATTATCTGCACCCAGACTTGTCTGAATCCCTGGATCCCAACCCCGTGACAGAGATGTCCAGCATCCGTCCTCTTACTTTTCTGGACACACAAGCCCACAGTTAACTTCCCTTCACTGTTCCTGATTTTATCCAAAATCTTTGAATTATTCCTTAAATCTCTCTCCTCTCCAGCAAAGCATTTTTAAATTATTATTATTGTAGTAAAATATACATAAAATTTATGATTTTAATCGTTTTAAGTGCATAGTTCAGTGTCATTAATCACATTCACAATGGTGTGTAACCGTCATCATTATTCCCAGCATTTTTCATTATCCAAAACAGAAACACTGTGCTCATTCAACAGTGTAACTCCCCAATTTCCCGCCACCCTCACCCCCGCAACTTCTAGCCCTCTAGTTCCAGTATCTACGAATTTGCCCAATATCCTTTTGTGTCTGGCTTATTTCACTTAACGTAATGTTATTAGGGTTCACCCTTGTTGTAGCATACAGAAATCAATCTTAATTGATTCTCAACAAAAGAGTGTAGCAGAACTTCACTCTTGGTCAGCAAGATGGTGGAACAGGAGGTTTCTGTTTTGTGTCCCCGACACAAACAATGATCTGGCAGCCATCCACAGACAAAAGTGCTTTTGAGGGAGCTTTGGGATCCAGGTGGGAGGCTGTGAAACTCCCGTGAAGCCCAAGACCAAGGAGCGACATTTTGAGGAGGTCGTCCCTCACCACAGTGACAGGGTTACCAAACACGGTCCTGGCCAAGGACAGAAGGCAGCTTTATCCCAGTGACCTTGGCTCCTTCTCCTCTGGCCGTGGTCCTGCACCCAACCCCGTCTGCCCCTGTCCCTCGTAACAGGCCCACCAGCCTTGGGTCTGTGACCACGGACTCTGCAGCAGCTCTGTGTCCCGGCTCCAGCCCTACTGTACCGTTCCCCGTACGATGGTGACTGAGCCTTTACTGACCTCAGTCTGGTGTGTAAGCAGATAGAAATAATTTCAGAAATAAAGTGAAAAAAAGAACCTCACTCCTTTCTAAGGCTGAATAATATCTCATTGTATCATTATATTTATACACTTTGTTGATGGAACCTTGGGTTGTTTCCACCTTTTGGCTATTGTCAGTAATAATAATAATAATGAACAGTACGGCCTTTTCTGTATGGAGTAATTCAGTGCTTTCAAACTGCTTTCCATGAAACATTTTTTCCGCCTGATTTAGGTATCAGCATTTCATTTAAGGCTTAAAAATTAGTTTTGCTGGTGAAATAGAACAAGTCCAGAGTTTGAAGTCAGACAGCAAATGCCGTTTCTGCCTTCTGTTTTCCGTGTGAATCGGGGCAAGCGATGTAACTCTCTGCCTTCAGTCTCTTCATCTCTTACATGGATCTGTGGCAATTTCTGCTGCACGTCGTGGAAATGAATGAGACAACGGTAAAGCACCTAGTGTGTGTGCGGTGTCTGACACACAGCAGGAGAGAGCAGATGCTGGCCGGCAGTACTGTTTCCAGACAGCCACGCATGGCAGCCACCAGACTTTTAAAAACACTATATTTTAATCAAGCTGCTTTCTTCATCCCATTGTCACACATCAACGCTTTGCTCCTACTTTTTCCTCTAATAGCCGTGAAGTTTTATTTCAATTGCTTACATAGATCGCACCACCATTCCAAGTTTATCAACCTATTTAACATTTCATTCTCAAAAGGTCTATTCTACCAGATTTACCTTTAGATCTATGTTATAACTTCTATGGAGAAAATTCATGAGAGAATATGTTTTTGGAGGTTCAAGATCATTCATGTCTGACTTAATTTGTGTCTATGAAAAAGTACTTAAATGGTGACAAAGACAAAGAACAACGATGATTAACTTTTGAAGGCTAGATAGAAGATATTCTTTCACTGGGATGTTTTATAATTGCAAAGTGGCATTTTGTCACCCCAAAGATCCGTGGGAATCTCTGACGGGACACTATTTCATATGCCTAAATCCAGGAACGACATAGGAAAGCCCTAGAATTGGCTTCCATGTGTGCAAAAGAGGAATATTGTGTTCAATCTTAGCCTGCCCTGGTGGTCGGTCTGTCTGCTTTGTGTTGGCGCCTGTCCAGCAATGTGATGGGTACAAGAGACCCAGAGATGTCCTGTCTCAGTCCAGACACCCTCGCCTGTCCAGCAATGTGATGGGTAAAAGAGACCCAGAGATGTCCTGTCTCAGTCCAGACAGCCTCGCGCCTGGAAACCAGGTCTGCACGTCTTAAAAGAACCACTCGGAGCTTAACCATTTTAGTTCTGAACAAAATAAATCATGATGCAATCAACCATTTTGGTCTTTTGGTAAAAAATCAATTCTAGATATAGTTCACAGAGCCATTTATAGAAGGTTCAGGTTTTAAGTTCATGAAAAGCAGGACAACAATGTTTTATTCAAAGTTTTTGGAAGTTTACACTGTAGGTCTTCAGTCTGCTTTTAGAGATAATGTAGTTAGAACTAACACTCCACAAAATAAATTTTAAAAATCCAACCATGATAACATTTTTAAATTATCCAGATAATAAATATAAATATTTGAATGAAGGATCTGAATTGATTGGCGATTTTGCTAGCATGTTGCAACTGAGAGGCATCATCAGAGGTAAAGATTTTATTTCTCCAATAGTTCATTTTAGACAATCATTTATATTAATAGGCAGCCCCTCCTGAACTATATGCATGAAGCAATTACCAGTGTCTCTAGCTGCTAGAAAGTGATTAGCATATAACTCAAGCCCATTAGATATTGTTGCCAAAATGAATAAATGTTCTCTGCTACTCTGTATTTTTGAAAGCTTTTGTACCAGATCTTTTTTTTTTTTTAATGAGTTGTAGTTTGTTTCTAGCCACAGTCACTCCAGGGCTTATGTTACCTAGCGTGGCTTTCTACATCCATAAATTAGCCACATTTTTACCAAATTTCTAGTGTGTTCTTACAGAAAAGTCTTTTGTTTACTGGCAGAAACTTTTGTTTGTTTTCCAGTTTAATCATTTGATTTCTATCTTATTCATTGTGAATTTTATATGTAAACAAATTATCTCTGTTGTTGTCCCTTTTATTTTCTTTTAATGCTGATTTTATCACAAGAAAAAATCTTGTCTCTAACATTTAGAATCAAAGATTTATTTTTAAGTAAATTGTCCACTAGATGGAACTATTGTTTCAAAAGAATAAGGGTGGTGCCTTGACAAGGACTTACTTCTGTAACTTTCCCACTGAGAGTTACAACATAAAAACTGATAGAGAATTCCTTTTCTCTTTTCTGTTTTTTTCTTTTTATATAAGTCACATTAGCATTTATAATGTATGCCATTTTCAGCTTATGTTCTGAAAATCTTTGCATCTCTGTGAAGACTTTAGTTAAGACATCTCAATGCTGAGTTCTCTTTTTAAAAAATTTGTTTTCTGTATGCTTCACAGGTTTAATGACAACAAATGAAAATATCTTAGTTAAAAAAAAAACATGCCTTAGAATTCTGGGAACTTGCTCAATGAGTCAGAAATAAAAAATTCATAGAGGTTTAAATAAAAACCCTAAACCTAAAGTGCTTAACAAAAAGATAATAAAACCCTCAAGTGGGAAAAACACACACACAGATTAGATGTGTCTATTAGGCATGTCTGTCCAGTTCTCAGAGAAACAATATCATTGTGTATTCACACACTCTTGCCCAGCATACACAACTGTATTTAAAGTAGTGTTTTACTATTTGCTAATGCAAATGGCATAGTAAAGTTGCAAATTGCACTTCTTTCAGTTGCTGACATAAGTGTAAAAATCTCTTTATTAACTGAAATTTGTTATGATTTTTTTCCATTATTTTCATGTACTTAATGCAGCTTCCTGATCAATTTTTTGTTCCCTTACTATAATGTTTGTGACATTTTTTACAGTATTTACTCAACTTCTTATAGCATATTATGTTTTATAATTAAATATGACTTTGGAATTAATGGTTAACATTATCTTTAGGAACTACAATCCTGAGGAAGCAAACTTACGCTGCACAAAAGCATTTTAGTTGGAGGCTTCAAACCTCCAACTTAATGACAAGCTTCCTCCATATGCTGCCCCTCAAGTGTGTACTTTCAACAACTGATAGGAGGAAGTCAGTCAGCCCCTCAGAAAAGTCTTCGCGGTAATAATCGGAAATATCATAGAAAATGTATTTCATAAAGCACATCTGAGTCACCATGATGTCATTGAAAATACTGTGGTTCTTTTTTCTCTAAAAAAGTGGAGGAGAGATTTTCAAATTATATTGGAATAGTTATAATACTTTCTTAAAAATATATTTTTTTAAGTTTTCAGAGTAAATGTTCTATCTTACATATTTACTTAATAAAATTTAGCAAATACATCAAGGCTCTCAAAAACTAACATAGCAACTTTGTATTCTCCCTGTAAGTCATTTGTCAAAATGAAGTTTCAAACACTAGGTTTTGATTTAATATTGTATGTATAAATACAAAAGTAGTTCAAACTCTGTAATTTTACTTACAAAATTTTTGTCCTTTGAAAAGTCTAGAAGCTCACTTTCCAGTTCTAAAGCTAGACAACTAAACTAGTCTACTAAAGGGAGTGTGGGCCAATTTGTTACATAAATGAGATCACGCTGTTGATGTTTGGCATAAACAGTGGAGGTGAAACTGAAGTCAGCCTGCTTGTGTTATTTAAGCAGTCGATGTAAGATTATGTAAACCCTGAGTCCAGTGTTAGAATGAGTGTGTGTTCCTTTGTTCATCCATCCAACTCCTCCATTTATTGATCAATATTTACTGAATGCCTAGCAGACCTTTTGAAGCATTCAACATTTTCCATGCCTTTATTTTTGTATGCTGTCGTACCTTCTTAATTTGATTCCCAAATGCTCTACTTTTTAAGCATTATAAAACATTCTTCCATAACTTCCTTCTGCCTACTGAAAACAAGTGCAAACTCTTTGGTCTGATATGCATGGCTTTCCTCAATACAGCTCCAACTTATATTTTGAGATTTATTGCCTATTCCTCCACATGTCTTACATTTAATTCAAATTTTATCCACTCATCATTCCCTAAACACCACCTTCACTTATTGATATTTTACCTTTGCTAAAATGATTCTCTTGCTATGCAATCACTTGCATCTCCAAATTCTTCACATGCTTTAAGACACATCTTAGATTTCTCCTCCCTGAGGTGATTCTACTCCCTACCGATGAGAAACAACCTTTCCGGTCTCTGAACTACCATTCCTTGCCTTTGACTTGTGTCTCTCATATCATTTATCACTTTGCACTGCATAACAGAATCATTGGCGTGTGGTTTTTCTCTCTCCCACACGGAAGGAGGACCCAGATCCTGCCATACTCGTCTTTGTGTCTTGAAAGCCCTGATCACAGTAGCTCCTGTTACCAGCCTGTGACCGTCTGGACCATCGTCACTCCTTCCTTCTGTCGCCGGCAGGGGTTGCCTTTTTCTGACAGCGGCTGGCTCCCACCAGCACCTTCCATCTTCATTCCCACCACCCTAGGGTCTCCTCCCAGTGACCGTCCTCCTCTCTGCCGGCTTCTTCCCATTAGCATAGAAACATGCTCAAGTCTCTTCTGAAACCTCGTCAGCCTGACATGCTCTTTGAGCTAGCGTCCTCTCTCTCTTCTCTTGTAACAGGCAAGTCTCTGTCGAGGGTTTCCCACACATGCTGCCACCAGGGCCGCAGCTCTACTCCTCTTCCCTACGCAGTCTGGCTTCCATCACCATCACTCAAGTTGAACTGTTCCCGTAAGGGACACACGTTAAATCCAACGGGCACTTCTTAAACCTTCCCTTATTTGGCCTTTCTACGTTAACCTATTTATCATTCTTTCCTCTTACATCACCCTCTTCCCTTGCACTTCTGTGACTCTTTGTGTTCCTGGGTGTTCTCTTACATCCCAATCCATCTCTTAAATTACGGACTTGGTCACTTGTGTTGCATCCTCGGATTCTGTTCTAACTCTATACGCTTTTCTGGAATGGTCGTCTCATCCACAGCTCCAGACGCCATCAGGCCGGTGACTTGTGTATTTCATTTTAGTTCCAGCCCAGATTTCTCTTCTGAGCATTGTGCCTACAAAATACAGGCTGCTATACGTTTCTTTTTGTGTGGTCCATATGCATGCAAGTACAGGTGTACCAAACCAGGTTCATCACATTTCTTCCTTTCAACCAATCCATGGCTTATTTTTTGTTCCTCATCACATTAAAAGGCAATATTATTCATCAGGTGTCCCAAGTCAGAAAGGAGGGTGTCTTCCCTGGATTTTCCCTCTCCCTTGTTCTGCATATTTTAGTCAAACACTGACCCCTGCCAATTCCATCATCCACAAGGCTGTTGAATGTGCTGCTTGTTTCCCACCCTCTGTCCCACTGCCCTGGTTAACAGCACCAGATTTTCTCACCTGGATTTCTGCCGTGGCCTTATAACTTGTGGCTCTGCCTCCAGTCTTGCTTTCTCCATTTACTCTACACTGAAGGTAAAGGAAACTTGGCAAATGCAAATCTGATTATTCCCCTGAATGAACACGTCCATTAGTCTAATGACTTGTAAGACAAAGTCCCACTGCCTGAAGACAGTTAACCGTGGTGTGCAGGACCTGCTTCCGCCTCTGGCCTCGTGGGGGTCGCACCCCCTTCAAACCTGACATTCCAGCTCTTCCGGCCTCTTCGAGTTCCCTCCACATGCCACGGTGTCTCTCACCTCTGGCCCTGTGCAGGTGCTGTTTTTTATGTCTAGATCACCCTTATTCCCACTTCTCAACTGCTTTGCAAGGCTGACTCATTGTCATCTATCGAGCCTCTCAGCTTACATGTCTTCCTCCAGAAAATCTCTACTAACTTACTGCACCTGGGCATAGTATCCATCCTGTGTACTTCCGATAGCATCCTACGCCGTTCAGATCCTACCTAATTGTTTTTGCCTGTTTGGGTTCCTGTATTCTCATGAGTTGATAAACAGGGAGTGTGGCTATGTTGTGGACAACCATAACCGCAGTGCCAAAGACAGTGCCGGCACATAGAAGTAACTGATATATGTTGCAAAGATCATAGGTGCTTGATAATGTATAATAATACATGATAAATTTTTAAAAATAATCAAACCTACCACATTGGGGAGAAAAAGGCCTTTTGTGGTTGATCAGAGAATTTTGTTTGTTTTTTTTTTTTACCATGTGACTATAGATAACAATGATTTTATCTAATCAAGTCAATAACAGACATGATCATACATACAAGTCCTATCAAGGAACAGAAGGATGATTCTATGAAATCGTACGTCACCTCTACGTTGGTGGCTGAGCACACAGATTGCCAGGTCATAGCGTTTGCGTCGTCCCGTAGCGATCAATGTGGATACTTGACAGGGTCAGAATAAGTGGACTGGCCAGGGGAGAGCCTGTACATTCAGCCCGTGTGTGTATTTACACATTGTAACGCTTACACTGAAGAAATAATTTATCGTAGATTTATTGAGGTATTGATTTTAGAGACACGTGATCTTGCTCTGTAGCCCAGGCTGGAGCACAGTGGTACGATCACAGCTCACCACAACCATGAACTCCTGGGCTCAAGTGATCCTCCTGCCTCAGCCTCCTGAGTCGCTTGGATTGTAGGCACGTGTCACCATACCTGGCTAATTTAAAAAAAAATTTTTTTTGAGATAGAGTCTTCCTGTGTTGCTCAGGCTGGTATCGAACTCCTGACCTCAAGTGATCTCACCGACTCAGCCTCCCTAGTAGTATCACAGATTATACTGAACTACTGGAGAATTCACTTCGTTTTGTACCGAACAACTCTAGTCGTTTACAAATCGAAGTGAATTTTTCAGCTCCGTTTATAGATTCACATCAAATAAAACATTTTTAACTGTCCCAAATGGCTAACCACATAGCAGAAATAAATAAACAGCAGTGTGCTTTAATCCTAGAACGTGTTCAGTCCCTAATTCGCAAGAGCCGGACAAGCGAGGGCCATCTTTTCCAACTTTCTTATCTTACAGGTGGGAAGAGCCGAGTCTAGAGGGGTAGAGTATCATTTTAAGGTCCCTCCCCCACACAGTGGCAAATCTCCCCTCTGGTTAACAGGATCGCAGTAGAACACCCTCGCACAGCATTCTACCCGGTGTTCTTTGCATCGCATGCTGTTGCTGTGGACCTCCTCACTTCCCTTCGTTTGCAGCTTGTGTGAGACACCCTCAGCCTGGCTCAGAATTTCCACGTCGAGCAACACTGAGAATGTATTCCAACGATGTATGTTTTCTAGCTGGGATTAAAAATTTAATGGAATCTTATCCGGCACCACAATAAATACATAGAACAGATAAAATCAATAAATGAGTTTTTCAGGCAATTTAAATCTTCATTGTTTGTAACTCCTGATGCCCTTTCAGAGGTCTGAAACAGTCTCCGGAGCTCAGTTTGAAAACTACTCTGGACCAAGGGCTATTTGGTGGCAGGATTCTGGATTCTGCCATTCAACCAACCTCATGCCACCCTTGGACTTGGAGAGAGCAGGCCGATACAGCAAAGAGTTACTTTGACATTCACACGTGTCTTAACAGTGTCGGGATTTTTACCACAGTCAGGCACTAAATAATCACTGCAATAAGATAATAGTAACTCAGAGCTCAGCCAGGACAAAACGATAGGAAACTGGGGGTTGGAGTGGTCTTTCTATGTTTCCTTTATGTGCATTTGTTCAACAAATTGTTTTTGTTTTTCATACCGTCTCCCTGCGGGGCTTACGGCATCTTGCTCAGACTTGTTTTATAATAGTTAGGTTCATACGGACGTCACAAGTCCTTACCTTCTCTCTGCCCCACTGTTCTCTCTGGACACCACAATGCACACCTCTGTTTCTGAGACAGCTGCTCTCTTACTCATCTGTGTATCCACCAGAGCAGCCAGCCCAGTGCCTCGAAAAAAGAATGGGTTTTGGGAAAGATGAAGACATATTCTGGCTTTAGGATTTTTTCATGTAATATATTGCTGACGTAATCTTTCCTTACCTCAATTTCCTCATCTGCAAAATGTGGGTAATTACTGTCTTGGAGAAGTAGGAAATCCTTGGCAAAGGTTGCAAATAATGCCTGGATCATCCTCATCTAGTACATATTTATTTAATTCACGTGGCATGGAGCTGGGAGCTGCTTTTCGTCCGCAGACCGCTGTGGCTGCAGTAGCAGTCTTGCCACCAGGCCTGGAGAGCTGCGGAGCCCACAGCCTGGCCTGTCAGTCCTGCCTCGGAGGGGCAGATTTCCCTTCCTACCCAATCTGTTTTGTGGCCCTCAGCTCACCCAAGGAAGCAAGATACGACGGAAAGACCACTGGATTGGAAGGCAGAAAACCTGTGTTAACCTAAGCTTTAATTGATTATGTGATGGAAGGAAGGCAGAGACCTGTGTCCTTCGTTAATTCACGTAGAAAACAAGCATTTGCCATGTTTGCCTCACAGGCTGTGGCGAGCACCAGCGGCAATTATAGAAGTGAAAGCCATTTGGAAACTGAAAAGGACGAGACAAATAGGGATTAAACATTTGGTGAGTTTATTGTTATTTTGAATAGGCAATGTATACACTGTACAAAATTGAAGAAGTGCAAATGGGCATACAGTGAAAGGCAAGTCTTCCTCTCCTTCCTGTCGCCCAGCCACTCAGATCCTCCCTAGGGACAGCAGACGTTATCATTTTCTTGTTGATTCTTCCAGAGGTCTTCTATTTATGTGCAAGTGATTATGTCACTTTTTGTAAAACTTTCCAAATCCCACCCCCCCCCCTTCCTCCAGCCCAAGTTTCCACTTAACACCTTTGAAGCCAGCAACACCTGGGGCTGACAGCTCCGGTTGGCCTACTGCTGACTGTATTTACTGTTAGGAGTCACTCAGTCACTGAGAAGGATTCTGTCATAAGTCTGAAAAAGCCATCATTCTCGGCACACAATCCTCCCAGGGAGCACAGGGCCTGATGAGACGTAAAGCTGCTACATCTTCAGCTCACAGTCCTAACAACTAAATGGTCCCTATTCTCACACATTCCAGCTGAAGCCGTAATCCACTGAAAATCAATTGCTTTACTTTTTTCTTCTACATGAACTTGCTTAACTTAGGTGCATATACAATGATTTTCCACTATATTTGCTTAAAACAAGTAGACTTGAAACAATCTTAATGTTTGGCTGATTTGTATGTGTGATACTTATGTGCTATCATATTCATGTGACTATTGAATAGACTAACTAAAAGTGTTAATATTACAAAGCTCTTCCAAATTTGTTAGGTGAAAAGTCTACATTTATATTAAGTGTGTGGTCTTAATATTAGAGAGACTCTAATCTTAAACCGCTTCAAATAAGTGTTGTAAACCCTGAAATTTCTTAAAGATCATGTTTGAGCCTTCTGGTGGATATATCCTGAACTTTGAAGACCACGCTTAAATTGATGAAAATTAACTATATGTTACTATTTTATCATCCACGTTCCTCTTCAGTCACATTTTCCCCTAGCTTTATTAAGGTATAATTGACAAAAATTGTATGTATTTATAGTGTAAAAATATGATGTTTTGATACATGTACATATGGTGAGATAATTAAATCAAGCTAGTTAACATATCTATCACCTCACATACTTACCATTTTTTATGTTGTAAGAACACCTAAGATCTAATTGCTTAGCAATTTTCAAGTATACAATACACTATTTTTAACTATAATCACCATGCTGTACAGTAGATCTCCAGAACTTCTTCATCCTAACTGGAACTTGTACCCTTTGACCAACATCCCCATATTCCGTGTCCCACCCCAGCCCCTGGCGAAGACCATGTTACTCTCTGTTTCCGTGAGTTAGATTTCTTTTAGATTCCATATATAAGTGAAATCATCCAGTATTTGTTTTTTTGTGCCTGGCTTATTCCTCTTAGCACAATGTACTCCAGGTTCATCTGTGTGATTGCAAATGACAGGATTTTTTTTTTAAGCATCTATATCTATCTAATCTATCTACTGATATGTATATGTATATATTCCACACTTTGTTTATTCATCCACTGATGGGCACTTAGGTTGATCCCACACTCTGGCTATTATAAATAATACTGCAACGTGCAGTGAACATGGGAGTTATATCTCTCCAAAATTATGATTTCACTTCCTTTGGATATATGTGCGTGTACATATGTGTGTGTGTGTATAGTATGGTAGTTCTATTTTTAATGTTTTGAGAACCTTTATGCTTTTTTCCATAATGGCTGTACTAGTTTACATTCCCACCAATAGTGTATAAGGGTTCCCTTTGCTCCACATACTTGCCAACACTTGTTATCTTTGGTCTTTTTGATGATAGCCATTCTAACAAGTGTGAGGTGACGTATCATTATGAATTTGATTTGCATTTCCCTGATGATTAATGATGTTGAACATTTTTTTCATATATCTCTTGGCCATTCGTATGTCTTTCTTTGAGAAATGTCTTCAAGTTCTTTGCCCATTTTTTTAATCAGGTTATTTGTTTTCTTGCTACTAAGTTGTTTAAATTCCTTATATAATTTGGATTTTAACCGTCTATCAGATATATGGTGTGCAGGTATTTTCTCCCATTCCATAGGCTGTCTCTTCACTCTGTTGGCTGTTTCCTTTGCTGTGCAGAAGCCTGTTAGTTTGATGTGATCCCATTTGCCTATTTTTACTTTTGTTGCCTATGCTTTATATCCAAAAAATCATTGCCCAGACCAACGACAAAAAGATTTTTTCCTGTTTTCCTCTAGTAATCTTGTGGTTTCAAGTCATACATTTGAGTTTTTAATCCATTTTGAGTTGATTTTTGTATGTGGTATGATATAAGGGTTTCATTCTTCTGCATATGAATATCTAGTTTTCCCAACACTATTTACTGACGAAACTGTCCTTTCCCCATTGTGTGTTCCTGGCACCTTTGTAGAAAATCAACTGGCCATAAATGCATAGATTTATTTCTGAGCTTTCTATTCTGTTACCATGGTCTATCTTTTATGTTTTCATGTCATACTTATGTTGTTTTTATTACATAGCTTTGTGTAGTATATTTTAGAATCAGGTAGTATGATGCCTCCAGATTTTTTCTTTTTTCCTAAGATTACTTTGGCTTTTTGGGATTTTTTGTGGTTCTGTATCAATTTTAGAATTGATTTTTTAATTTCTGTAAAAAGTGTCATCGGAGTTTTGACACAGATTGCATTGAATCTGTAGATCATTTTGGGTACTGTAGATATTTAAACAATATTAATTCTTCCAATCCATCAACATGGTATATTTTTCCATTTATTTGTGTCTTTTTCATTTTTTTAATCTGTGTTTTATATAATATTCAGTGTACAGATATTTTACCTCCTTAAATTTATACATAAATATTTGGTTTTTGTCGCTATTGTAAATGGCATTGTTTTCTTGATTTCTTTTTTGGAAAGATTGCTCTTAAGGTATAGAAACGTTACTGATTTTTGTAAGTTGATTTTAAATTTTGCAACTTTACTGAATTCATTTATTACTTCTAGGATTTTTTTTTTTTGCTAAAGTCTTTATGGTTATCTAAATAGATAAAGCCATCTGCAAACAGGAACGATTTAACTTCTTCCTTTCTGATTTGGATGCCATTTATTTATTTTCTTGCCTAATTGCTCTGGATGGAAGTGGCAAGAGTGGGCATCCTCGTCTTGTTTCTGATCTTAAAGGAAAATCTTCAGCTTGTCACCACTGAGTATAAAGTTAGCTGTGGGCTTGTCATCTATGGACTTTATTTTGTGATTATATATGAGTTGTGGTAAGTTAAAAATGACCACAAATTTTTTGCTGTTCCTCCCGTCAGAGGTAGAGACCAATTCCTCACCTCTTGAATCTGGACCAGCTTTGTGAGTTGCTTCAACCAACAAAAGAAGACAGAAGTGACAGTGACATTTCCTCATCTCTCCCCCTTTCTGCAGCCCTGCCTCATTCCCGACCTTGGGATTCGCTGCCCACTGCTCTACTGCAGTTTGCCTCAAGTAGCATCTTTCAGGGGCTTCCTGCCACTGTGGAAGATCAGACAATGTCCCTCCTGCCTTCCTCATGGCCTGAGACTGTCTCACACAAAGCAGCAATGGCATGCAATATTATTTTAGGTGGTTCCATAGCAAATATTTCATTTATTTTAATGTGTATGAGAAGAAAAAACAATAACCAGCACATGAAACAGGCATTACTGTTTAGGTTGTTAACTTCCTTTTTAAATAAGCTGTTTAGTAAAAAGTTGTTCCGCAGCTTAAACAAATCAATCAAGTAAGTAATAATAGATGCGGTGTTTAAATATGGAAAACTTTGGGGAAACTCTGCTTTAAGGAAAATTCATTCAAATCCCACTTGGTGCAAATACAAAATCCAATTTACGTTCTCTCCTTTTACCAAAAGGATCCCTCTAACTTGAAGATCCTCCCTGCGTCAGCTTTCTATTGTCTTCCCTTTCAGACAACTTGCCTATGAAAAGCTGCAACTCTTGGTTTTCCTAACTCCGAACTGGTGGCAAGATGGCAATTCTGGAAATACGCCAACGTTCCCTGCAGTCAACGTCACTGCACTACTCCGTTTTGTTTTCTCATTATGTAAACATGGGCTTTATGATGTTCCATATGTGTTCTAGTAGAACATCGCAAAGCATTTTCATCACACTGTTCTGTGCTCTTCTCTGTCACTTCTGCCTTTGAGAAAAAGAGAGAAAAACGAGATTTTTCTCCATACTTCCTACATTATATAGCCCCTTTTCTGGCACCACTTCCAGCTTTGGTGCCGAGTTACATATCGCCCCTTTTCTCTTGGGCTTCTGGACTCTTCTAATGAACCTGCACTTGCCCCTCATTGTCCTCCCATTTCTCATATCCACTGCCTCCCTGCGTTCCACTGACTTTCCCTAACCATTGTACCTGTCTTTATTTTCTCATCACTAGTTTAAATTCTTAACCACTGTCTCCTCTTCTCTCCACCCATTTCTCTCCTCTTTCTCTACCTTTATTCTTCATTTTAGTGTGTTTCTTCCCTTACCTTGTGCCCTGCTGCACTTACCAGGAAATACAAACAGAGGGGCAGATAGGTTTGTAAATGTGTTTGCTGATGGAAAGATGAAGAGAGTCAGACATTCCCAGAGCTTTTGAAGTTCTTTCTGCATTGAGGTCCTGCTTGATTTGTATGACTTATTCCCTTAAGAACATTCTTGCTCAAAATAAGTTACAAAAATTCTGGACTGGAATTGATTGGATGTAAGATTATCTTTAGTCCTTGAATGAGATTCTGTGTTTAACACAAATTACATATTCCTCACGGGTCAGCATGCAATTTCCCACACAGATAAGGTCTTTGAAAAGTCCTTACAAAATCAGAATGATTTTATCATGTTTTGACAGATGTACAAATGACCTCTTTTGAGTTTAGTGTTTCAAGTGACCTCTGAGTTTCAAACTTATTTGAATTTTCATTATGTTGGTCTCTTCTAATTGCAGGAAAATGTCCAACCCCTATATTTACAGTTTCTTCAAAATAGGAATTCCCTCAGCTTTTCACTGAATAGTTTAGGTTGGAGGATTAGAAATGATAGAACACTGTCTGATTACCACATTAATAAAAAGTTCTGACTTCAGGAACATAGACAGCCACTGATAAAAGGCTAGGAAGACAAAAGAGAAAAATTTAAGGCTCTATATTTGGTTCTATTTTTTGGAAGAGAAAATGACACATAAGGATTAAATTGAAGGGATGAAGAAAATTTAGACTGGATAAATCTAAGCTTACATTAGGGAAAATCAAGTTTTTCTTTTATAACTCCAAGAGTTTTCTGAGTTACATTAGACTCTATTGGTATGGAAACTGTTTTCCCAAAATAATTTCAGTGGTTCAATTATAATTTATTATCCAGAAAAAATGGCTCTACTTCTTTTAAATGACCCGAAATAATGCAATTTTTTTCTTCAACAGAGCATAATGAGAGTTGAGTAGTTACACTCAGAAAATAAGAACAGCCCCTGTTTCTCATTATATTCCGCATATAGATTTTGAGTTATATAGGGTAGCAATTCATATTTGATCTAGTTTTATAATAGAATCTGCTTTGACACAATGAAGTAAATATTAACACATTTCTTTCCTAGATGTGGTGTTTAAAAGTAGAAATGTGACACAATCCAGCATTAACTGGTCTAATCCAATAAGGAATTTAATATATTTGAGTCTGATAACACATACTGAAAATCTTAACATAATTCTAAAATAATGCTATCCTATTAAAGTTTTATTTTCTCAAAGGGAAATTTTTTTATATGCCGAACTATTAGGAAATAGTTTAAAATGGATGGTGAGAGGACTGGACTTGGCTTATTATTAATTTCTTTGGTTTATTCTCCACATTTGTGACTACCTTGAATCCATTCCAAAAGGGGAAGAGTAAGTGTAATATCTAGAAGCACTGCCTGGGTTCAAATTTCTTCTTGTCAAGAAATATGACAAGTTTGGGTGGCCTTGGTAGCCTCATCTCCACAATGAGAATCATGATAACACCTACTGAAGGTGGCTCTTGTGGTTCTAGTAAGCAGTGACAGTAGCAGTCCCGTAGAAGCCACTCAATAAACAACAGTGATTAAACAGCCAAGATGTTAATATGGAGATGCCCCCTCCTTTTTTGAAGTAACTAAGTTCGAGGGTTAGCAAGTTACTTATAACGGAAGCTGGTTGCATCAAAGGTATATATAATCATATGCTACTTTTTATGAGATACACACATTGAGATTTTTAAAAATTGTGTTAGTCCCCCCATCCACACTGCTTTTCATAGACTAGCTAGTTTGTTAAATGTTTTTAGGAAAGGACTCATACTGTGTCAATGACAGAGTTTAAAAGGTTTTCAAATAAAAGAGAAGATTCAAGCAGTTAAATCACTTTGGACTATTCCACCTCCCTCTGGTTTAATCTTCAAGGCTTCTGACCTGAGAGGTTTGTAGCTAGAATTGATGAATAGGTACACTTCTGTGGAAACAGTACACGTGGTCAGATTTGCTCTTATAGGGCACCAACGAATCAAATTATGTGGTAAAATCCCTTTTTAAAAAATGCCCATTAACATGACAGCACTAAAAAGAAAAAAATTAGAGAGGCTTCCGGTAACATCTCAGGAAGGCCTGTGTTGGTTAAGGGCACAGACTTTGGAGTCTGACAGAGGAGGCTCAGACCCTGGCCAGCCACTGATGGCCCTAAACCTCAGTTTCCTTATCTGTGAAGAGCAAACAATTACGTCTTTTTCACTAGACGTTTTAGGAATAAATCAGATAAAATTTGTAAAGGGAAGAGTATTGGATTGGGTACATTTTGTCAAACCTGAAATTAATCATTTTGTTCATCCTTATGAGCAGGGTCTGAATGATTCCATTAATTTTGTTTTTTCACTGACAAATGGTTTTCTGATTAGGTAGAGACATATGTCTTGTGCATTTTAAGAGAAATTGAATCCAGGGAATAAGAACTGGCCACTATTATCCAGACAATTATTTAGTGCCTATTACATATCAGGTACTTGTACATATTCAAAGTAGTTTAATCTGACAATAACCCTATCAGGGAAATTTTATTATCCCCATTTTACAGATGAGAAAACAGAGCGAAAAGATTAAATAACTTTCCAGGCTCACATAGTCACAAAGTCATCAAGTGTCAGTGTGTAGGAAACTGTACCCGAGACCTCTGACTGGGAAGCCTGTGTCCTTTCCACCACATCTGGTGCCATTCAGCTTCGCAACATTTAAAAAATAACCAGGCTTCATGTCTGCGTGGCCTGAAGGCAGTATGATATCACTGGCATGTAACTGTCAGGAACTGGGGCCAAACTGCTCACATGAAAGAGTCTGCTTCTGTAGCTGTGCCTAAACAAGCCAGGGGATGGAGAAAATAAAGCAATTATTAAATGAACCCAAATTATAGGAACATATTAATCACATAATCTTAGACTCCTGTTATATCTAAGAATACATCTCTGCCCCTGTTTCTTTCAGCCTCTTTCATACTCCCGGCTGGCGCAGTGTTTTTCTCATCTCCGTGTATTTGCGTGCGTGTAGCTCCGGCACCCTCAGGACACTGCCGCTCGCTTGGGTTTGCACTGTCTGCGGCTGCTGCCACGCAGCTGGCTGAGCATAGGGCCTGAGAGCAGACGTGGTCCGCCAGCCCGGGCCAGAGACCCCTGGTGGGATGCCACAGCCTGAGGCTCAGAGTCATCCGTGGATTCCTCCTTCTAGCGCATGGGAGGCTCTCAAGGCACGTTTTCTGGGTTGACATTAAAAAACACTTAGCTTTTCCATCCTGGAATTGATGAAGTATGATACAGCAATTAGTGTAATGCTCACAGGAGATGGGATGGATGAGTGAATACATGCTGTGACGTGAAACACGTCAGAGGAACCCATTAATTGCCATCGAAAGAACGCCTCTTTGACAAACTACCAGTGTCCTTCTTACCTGTGACAAAGGGCGTTTGCTTTGTTCCTTTTTGAATTTACGTGTCACCCATTGCCAAGAGGATAAAGCCCAAACTTCCTCTCCTAACACCTTCTCTCCAACATGCCCAACCTACATATTCAATTTTTAGCTCTGTTAATTCCATTAGCAAGATCCACCCCAGCCAAATTATTCTACTCACTGTCTTTTAAATGCACCTTGGGATTTCCTCCCTGCAAACCTTTCCTGGGTGCCACTTCTGTGTTTTTGATGCTTTTACCTCTTCTCCGTGGTTTCAAAGCTTTCTCAGTGGTGAGTACGTGATATCCTGTAATCTTACCACTCCCGTGGCAGTTGTCTTCTGGTGTCTGACGCTGTGTACAATACCTGAGAGCCAACTCACTTGTCACTTCCTCTGTGCGCTCTCAGGGTAGGAGTGACATCTGTCTTTTTAATAATGCATGCTCAGGGTCTGGAAGGAAATAGGCATTCAATAAATATTTACTGAATGTCTAAAGGAAAGAAAGAAAAAATGTCTAAACTCATCTTACAGACTTTTCCTGGGCAAATATTATGTTCTTTGTGTCCCAGCACTGAGCTCAGGACCCTACACAAAGTTAAGAATTAAATTTTTGTCCATGTTTTAAGTTAATCTTTGGAAATCTGTGCAAATTGCATTTGGAGTTTTTAATAAAATTGTTAATCTTTTATTTTAATCCAGTGATCCTTTTGTAAGATAGTAGCAATTCTGATTTAAATTACATGTATTTAAATGTACTATAATAATTTTAAAACAGTCTGTTCTACTTCTTAAACAAACTAAAACTCAAGGAAAATAGGTTGATCTTATCTACACTTTTAAAATTAAGATTTTTTTTTTATAGTAATGGCCAATTCTGTAACATTTCCTTATTACCGCATAGTCCATGCTAGTCCTTCTTCCTTCACACCCCGACCTTTAACCCAAGGTGACTGACCTGTCCTTCAGGTCTCTACTTAGATGTCACTTTCTCCAAGAATCCTTCCCCGATGCCCCACTCTCACCCTACTGACTGACTGGTATAGTACCGTGTTATGCCCTCATTATATCACTCGGTAACTATCTAATTCTTCACTAAACTGCAGGGTGCTCAGAGCTAGGGCCTTGTTTATTCTTTTGTTCCCAGCAGCTAGCATAGTGCCTGGCACATAAGAGGTACTCAACAAATATTTAATTAAGTGAATAAATGCCCCCAGGAGGAGTAATAGGTGACTAAGACTTGATGTTTCAACTTCACATTGGTTTAAGTGTGTAAGAGTCATCACATTAGAGGTAATCATTAATTTTTAAGGGACTTTAGAGAGCCAGTTCCTGAACTGTGTGACACCCCCAGCCCATGGCGATAGTGCGGTCAGGAAGGGATTGAAACCGAACCACAGAGGAATGACCAGCGCTGGTGTGGCCAGGGGCGTGATACTGTTTTATACGAGCTTCAGGATTTGGAGGATGCTTTCCATTAGTTCTTTTGTCCCAGTCCCCAGAGTAGAGATGTCGATTATAACACTCTATAGAATTAAGTTTATGTATAGAAGGACCTATTCACATTTATGTAAAATGAGAATTGTACAAATACAATTGAGGTGATAGCCAAGCTATAGGCAGAATATTGTGACAAGCTTTTGATGATCTGTCAACCTGTTTTCATGACAGTAGTCCTCAGGACAGCTTTGCAGTCTGAAATTATTAAGGATTCCAAGGAGCTTTTGTTTTTATGGGTTATTTCTATCCGTATTCAACATACTATGTTTTACAACAGAAATCTTTAAAATATTTATTAACTCACTTAAAAATAACTATAGTAAACCTACTACATGCTAACACAAATAACATCATTTTCAGAAAAATGACTATGTTTTCCAGAATAGGTTAGTGAGAAATAGTGGTATTGTTTTACAGTTTTGTAAATCTCTTTAATGTCTGGCTTAATAGAAGACAGATGGATTCTAATATGATGTCTGTATTCAATCTGTCTCAATTTGGGTTTTTTTGTTGTTGTTTGAAGTAAATGAGGAAAATTCATATTCACTAAGATATACAGTTGAAAAATGAAGAAGCATTTTAATCATCTTTTCAAATAATTCTGGATATTCATTCTTTTTTAATGCTACACCAAAACTCAACAAGTAGTAGTTTCTTAAACCTTATGATTGCAATGTGGAATATGAAACCATATCAGTTACCTTTTCATACTGTGTTATATCAAAATCCATTTGTCTATTTTGCACTTTAAATGGATCTTTAATTTGTGGATGAATTTATGATATCATGTGTTATTACTCATTTGGAAAATACTGGTTTACTGATTTATGCAGATCTTCCAAATATTAATATAATTCACTGTACAGTATCTAAAACCATATTAATTTAAATGATCATAGTCTTATTAGAAAGACTAAGTATCAGGGAAACTGTCAAGCTCATGGTGGCAGACATAAGTTTTCTAAATTCTAATGTTTTACTTGAAAGCTCAAACTTCTAACGGAGATGGAGTCTTGCTATGTTGTCCAGGTTGGTCTTGAACTCCTGGCCTCCAATAATCCTCCCATCTCCTCCTCCCAAAATCCTGGGATTATAGGCCACAATGTCCGGCACCACACATAGTCAAGGGTTGAAATTTCATAAAATGAATAATTTTTTACTGCTTCATTAAAGACATTCTTAAGTGGAACCGACATTTGTGACAATAAAATATACAATAATTCCTAGGACATGTTTGGTGCCACTGCCTTGATCATGCTAAGGTGCTAGCAGTTTCACCTACCATTGCTTTTGTATCATTAGTGCAAATTCAACATAGTAAAAGAAGGCAAATTAATGTCTTAGATCAATATGAAAATGGTTTTGGCCTTGCAGATCTCCCCTGAAAGGATCTCAGGAGCCCTCAGGGGAGGGCTACGGATCCCACTTTGAGGGCCTTAAGACATAGGCTTGCATTAGGAGTTCTCCTAAATAGACTTAAATTATACTCTCAGTTTTATAATTGTTTTGGACTTTTTTCCAGTTTACTGAATATTTATGAGTTTCATAATTTAAAAGTAAATTCAGATATAAGTAAATAAATATCTTCCAAACACTTTAATGTGTTATGCTACCCAGTACTCACAAAACATCTGTAAGTCAGCTATAATTTGTTCCATTTTTATATTTGGAAAAAAAAAAAACTGATGTTCAGAGAGGTTTTGTCCCACAGCAAATAATTGTCAGAGTCTAGAATTAAATACAAGTCTGTCTGGCTAAATAATGCATGCTCTGTCTAATATGGCATGTTGCCCAAATCTCTCAGGACACACTGAAAATACTTAAATAACTAAAAATATAAATATACACAATGCCATTGGTTTTACTATGGGCATATCTTTTTTGAGCAGACAGGGTATATTGATATTTGCAGATTGTGATGTTCAAAACACAGGTATTTTTCAGAACTTTCATAAGAATATCCTTCACAGAGTCCACTTTTTGACAGACTCACATATGTCATTATTTGGCTGGATGTATTAATGACAAGTCACTTTAATGTCATTAGGACTCAGTTTCTTCCTAATGGCGATTTTACACCTACAACATAGACTACAGTTGCTTGGGTCAAGATCACAGAGACGTTTTGTGACGAGGCGCAATCGCTTTTCAGTCTGGTTGTCTTGATGTGTCTTCCACAGTTTACCTTGGTCACCAGGCTTGTCTTCCCTTGGCTTCATCAACCCTGCTCCTTCCTCTGTGGTCTTCATCTTTTTCTTTTGCAGGGTCCTCTTCCTCTACCCATGCCTGGAACTTTGGTGTTCTGCCACATTCCATCCTAAGTCTTCTCTTCCCACCTGCCTTCCTCCTCTCCCTGGCTTTGCAAAACACCTGGATGCTGATGACTCCAGATGTACCCTTCCGGCTTGGATCTTCTCTCCTGGGAACTCCCTCTCTGGCTGTCTGCACGGAGCTGCACTCGGATGTCACACAGGCACCCCTTCCACAAGTTTGAAGTAGAACTCACTACATTCCTCCTGAAACCGCTGCCCGCTGTGTGTTGTTTCTCTTGGCGAATGGGGACCACCACCTGCCCTGTTGCCCCAGCCAGAAAACTGGGAGTGAGTCTAGACTGTGCCTCCTCTCCATTAGCCTCTATATCCAATCCATCACTAAGGCCTGTCTGTTCTATTTCCTAAATCTCTCTAGAGCTGTCCCAACCTCCCGTATGGCGTTTCTGCTGTCTTAGTTCAGACCTAATGTTTTCCTCTGGAAACAACCTCACTGTTCTCTCTCTCCTGTTTATCTCGCACCATGAGGCCAGAGGAAACGTTCTAAAACACATTATGTGATGACACATAAAAACCTTAAGATCTGTCCTTGCTTAAAACCTTCAGTAGTTTCCCAACAACTCACCACCTTCAGGAAAGTCCTGGCTCTTCAGGCCAGCAGAACCTGGCATAGCCTGGCCCTGCTTACCTCACCTGCCATCCAGCCACACCTGGCTTCTTCCTTCCTAGGACACACCGAGCACTTGGACACTTTCCTAATCTCTTCTCTTGCTTCTCTCTGTTTGTGGAATGCCCGTCCCCATCCTTGTTTGCCTGGCGTTTTCTTCCGTGTCCGTCAGAATGCTGCATGAAGATCCCTGCCAAGCACATCTGCGAAAGGAGAGTTCGCTGCTTTCTTTTCCGTGTGCCCGAAGGACCAGGCACAAACAATTATTATAGTGCTGATCACATTTTCATGTATGCCTCTGTCTCCTCACCAGGCTGAGAGTTCCTTAAAGGTGGGCACCATGTCCTACCTCTAAATCTCCACACCTCAGATGCACCTGGCACACAGTAGGAACTTAGTAAGTGTTCATCAACGCCCGAATGACCTGGGTCGTAGCTCCTAAGTGCAAGGAGCCCCTTCTCCAGAGAAGAGAGTTGTCTTCTGAGCTGACATGGAGGGGTCCCTTTTCCCACCTCATGTCTCATCTGCAAAAGTCAAGCCTGCCCAATGATCTGGAATGTTCCTTTTAAAGTTTAAACATCCTGTGGCGTCTACAAAACGATTTCCTGTCATACAAGCGGTTTTGCAAATCCACCTTCTGCAGTATTCTCACCTAGGAGCCGCATTGGATGGCCTCTGTTACCAGGTGTTTAACAAAAAGACCACAGTTCTCAATATTACCTCGGTAAGGTTGGTTTTCATCCTATTTATCTTCATTTCACTGTGGCACTGAGAAGGGGGCAAGTGTTTTCATGTTTTCAATACCGACACTGTATTTCAAATATTACATATTCTTAGAACTTACAACTCTACAAACCAGAGTCTAAAAACCAGGTTTGCTGGAAACTAGGTTCGCAGTTGCAAAAATGAGATCCCTAAATCTCTGGGTACCCCCGTCCTCCTCTGCCCAGGCCGGGTTGCTAATGAGGGAACTTCTTACCATAATTGCCTAGTCAGCCCTAATGGCTTCGCACACTCTGCTGGGTCTCCCGGCCTGCAGGGCCGCTGTCAATGGTGAAAACAGCTGCGAGTTTCGGGCCGGCCGGGAAGCGCTCCCCGTGAAGGCTGCGGGGCAGGCGGTCGCGTGTCCACTCCGCCCTCAAACCCACCCCGGAGTCCCCTCTGTTGTGCGCCCCGGTCGCCCTGACACTGCCATGGCCCCGCGTGCTCGTCTCCCGGGGTTTGCAGCTTCGCTGCGGCGCCGCCTCCCTCTCCTTCTCCCCGGGTGGGCGGCGGGGAGCAAGGGCGGCGTGTGGCCCCGCCAAGCTGCCTGCCAGGGTGGCGTTCGGGGAGCGCTGGATCGCTGGGCGGGGTGTGCGAGTGTGTGTGTGTGTGAGAGAGAGAAGTGTGTGTGAGAGGTGTGTGTGTGAGAGGTGTGTGTGTGAGGTGTATGTCAGAAGTGTGTGTGTGTGAGAGGTGTGTGATAGAGGTGTGTGTGAGAGAGGTTGTGTGAGAGGTGTGTGAGAGAAGTGTGTGTGAGGTGTGTGAGCTGTGAGAGAAGTGTGTGTGAGGTGTGTGAGCTGTGAGAGAAGTGTGTGTGAGGTGTGTGTGGTGTGTGTGAGAGGTGTGTGTGTGAGAGGTGTGTCACAGAGAGAAGTGTGTGTGATAGAGGTGTGTGAGAGAGGTTGTGTGAGAGGTGTGTGAGAATGTGTGAGAGAAGTGTGTGTGAGGTGTGAGCTGTGTGAGAGGTGTGTGAGAATTGTGAGAGAGGTGTGTGTGTGGTGTGTGTGTGTGAG
>CM052456.1:5954345-5994618 GCA_028533085.1 Varecia variegata | reverse complement strand
TGAGGTAGCTTCCCAGGTGTGAAGTCTGGGAGGACCCTGTCCTTCCCCTCTCTGTTCCTCAGTGTCCTCAACCGTGAAAAGTCCCCTCTGGTTCTAACGTCCTGCGGCTCTGGACGTCTCACTTTTCTTCCGAGTCTCTGCTGAAATGTTGCTTCCTTGGAGAGGCCTGTCTGCGACCACTCGGCCTGGAAGGGCTCCTCCTCCCCGACCCACCCCGTCTCTGTAATTCCCCTCCGGCCTCTTAGCCAGTGTTGTTTTCTTTATAGTGCTCACTGCTCTCTGGAATCGTATATTAATGCATGTCCTTGTTTGCTTGTCCATCATGTCTCTAACCCACGAGCACAGGCTCTGCAAGCTCACGGTCTGCACACACGTTTGCTGGCGTGTCCCAGCGGCGCAGGCAGTGTTGGCAACAGTCGCCGAGTCAGCCGTGAGCTCTCCCATCCCGCCGAGCTGGCTCTTTGAAAAGTTTCTGTTGTCACTGCCTCCTTGGTGGTATTGCTGCTTATTACGTCACTAGAAACTAGGTTATAAAAGATTTCTTTGATCCAAACTTTAGGGAGGGTGCAACCCATATGTTTCGCAGACAGAGCTGGCAGAACCGCCAAAGCAGTGTTTAAAACCAGATTTGTCATAAGAACAGGAATATCTTTGAGCTTGAATCATTTAAGTACCTTGTTTTGTTAATGCGGTAAGTAGACCTAGAAAGACCTTTTGAACTTTTAAGATCCTTTGAGAAGACAGTACGTAGGACTCAAGATAGACAGATGGAAAGTATATAAAAATTCAAGGTTGTTGCTGATGGATGAGTGAAAAGTTGGGTAGTTTTTTAGAAACTTTTTTTCCTGCTATAGTATTCTGTTTTTGCTTTTCCATTTCATCCCTGCTGTCGCTAACACACAAAATTAGTAATGATCTCAGTTGAGAAGAGAGTGATTATTCAGTTTGGCCCATTAGTTCATCTGTATTTAATGAGCGCTTAACATGTGCACTATAAGATGTATGAAGAGATTGTTGATTTTTCTCCTTTAGGATGTGATACTTCCCAGCGTGGCCTCCATCCTAAGGACACTGCCCGTCACTCTTTTCTCCTCCAGCCCGTGTTTCTCGCCGGTCTGGTCCACTCCGTGAACTCACCGTCTTCATCTTTGTGGCTCAGGCCTGGGCAGCCCCCTGAGTCCCGATTATTCCGTTGACTTTAGGATTCCTCCACCGATGTGGCTACTTCCCAAAAACGTGCCTGGAAGCCAAAGTTACATGACTTTGGCAGGTGTGTGTTTGTCGGAAGGCTCACGGGTTTTAATCATCTTATTTGGACACAGCTTATGAATATGTCCAGTCACGTATGCCAAATAGTAATATTTTCTTGTCAAATTGTCTTCATTAACTTCTGTATGTCTTTCTTATGCTGTTTCCTTCTCGCTTGCTATAAACTACCACTTTCCAGAACTAAAATACGGCTTTGAACTTATTCCTCCTCCAGATACTCTTGACACATTAGCTGGCCTCTAATACTGTGCATTCTTGCGTTTGAAATGTAAGTTGGAGGGAACAGGTTTGGGGGTCAGGGATGTACTTACCGCCTTTTTCCAGTGTGTCGCACCAGCCCTCCCTGCGTCTGGGAGACCCCATGTCCCGCAGTGACAATGGGAATCAGTACTTTTATTTTTCGAACCGACACATCTTACTACTTTCCACCTTGGCCCTTCATCTTCTGTGTCTCTCATCACACGGAGAGACCACTTTTCTCTTTGCTCCTCTGCTCCCACACCTTATCAAGTATAACAACTAGTTTTTAAAATGGCATTTAAATGGCCCGCTATTTGTAATTTATTTGATGCCACCTGGAAATTCTGCTTGACAAATTTTATTTCTCTCTGATTTCTTCCGTGACTTATGTTTTATCACTTTATTGTATGTGTGTTCCCATAGTCAGTGTGTTATTTTTGATTCCTCTCTTCTCCTCGCTTTCTGCCGATGGGTCACCTGCATACTCTGGTGCCGCCATCTGTAAAACACATCCCAGGTCTCTCCATTGTTTCCATCTGCTCTGCAAACTCCAAGCCACCACCGTCTCTACCTGGCACAACTGCAGTAGCCGTCATCTGATCTTTTTGCCTTTACAAAGATGAGGTTGTTTTTTATTCATGCAATTTCCCTGAAATCCATTGTCTACACGATAGACAAAGTTATTCTTAAAGAAACAGGGATCGTATCCTGGCCCTGCTGGGATTCGAGGGCTTTCTGTCACACTCACAATATAATCCAACCTCCTTGATATGGTTGCAAAGCTCTGTGTGGTCTGCACTCTACCTCTCCCTCTCTCCCACTCTTCTCTGATGCCCTTTCCTTTTGTTAATACCCCAAGCTTGGGGCCACCCCAGGGCCTTTGCACCAGCCGTTTCTCTCCCCAGAATGCTCTTGGCCATGCCTTTGCTTCACTGCCTTCCTGTTGTCATTCAGATCTCAGCATAAATGTCATTTCCTCCAAGAAATCACACTCTTTCACACGAGCCTATTTTAATTTTTGCATAGCTACCAGCTATCAGTGTTTTCGTATTTGTGTATCTGTTTATGTGTTGTCTCTCACCCCCACTAGAATGTCCCCCTCATGAGGTCATCGCTGTCCCTAGAAGAGTGCCTGGCATGTAGCAGGGACTCATTACACAGATGTTGAAGGAAAAAATAATGAATGAGTGAATATACTGACATTATTGGATTCTGCTACCTGGATTTGTAAGTTTTGTCTTTATAAGCAGATTATAAATTGCTAAGATATTTCTTCTGAGCCCTCATATCACCCACTTCAGTTTAAAGTATGGAGTCATTTCTCGGCAAACTCTTATTCTCTTGATTTTAGCTCTTTGGGCCATATTTAATTCTTGGTATCCTAAGGAATCTATGGAGTAGTTCAATTCTTGGCTAACATGACTATAAGAATCTAATTTATAGGTGCTACATACAGCAAGGACTCAGTATTTGTTTGTTGACCATGACAATTCATGCCTCACCTTCCAGGGTGGCTGGCGTGTGCTGTTGCTAAATGCCATGGCATCTGCCATGCTCCATCGTAGCTAGATTTCGGTAGAGAATAAGGTGTGCAGTTTGTAAACCGCTTTGGGGAACATTGCACAGGAAGTCATTTTCATTTTGTGGCGGATCAACAGGAAATAAGGCTTAGTTGCCAAACAAAAGCAAGAAAAGCAACCAAGCGTATTACTGTTCCCCGAGGGGCTTTCGTTTTTCCAGTAGTCACCAGTGTCTCCCAAGACAGTGGAAGTCATCCCACCTGTGTCACTCATCACATGACATTTTGATAGGAAGAAGGTATTCAGTATCGTGTGCCTGTTTTTCTTTGCGTTATTTTATACATTGTTTTTGATATCTTCTAATCACCTATCAGGTGCATTTTGGGAGATCTACTCCTTCCTTTCATACAGTGGGTCTGGCTTTCTGGATTAAAGACTATTCCTGTCTGTGGGGCATTTGTTTGGCCATTGCTACTATTCATTGTTCTTTTGGCAGGAGTGACGGTGGAAGTCCAGGGTACTTACTTGAAAGTCTGACCCTCTTTCAAGTGACCTCCTTCTGTAGGCGTGGCCAGCCTTTGAAACAGGATGACCCCTGACCTCAGCCCTGTCACGAACTATGCACCGGGAGGGTCAGGGGGAGTGGAGGACAGAATGGAAAGTTTATCTAACTCCTTGGCATGTTTTAATTTCACATTTTTATATTAATTAAATTTCCTTCCAGAATGAAAGTTGGCAGCCATTTAGGGAAGTGCTGGGGAAGGCTGGAGCCATTGCAGTTGAAATGCGCATGGGAACCCCCAGTCCACAGGTTATTGGCATAATGAACCCGAAAACCCTTCCTAATCACGCCATCTGACAGCCTGACAGCCTGCGTTTAGAGAGCGTTAGCGGGTGGGTTCTGTGCGTCAGGCCAGCTCTCCTTGGCTGGGTGGAAGTCGGCGTCTTTCCACAGCTCACCTAGGGCAACGAGAGTCACCTAGCACGAGCCGGAAACCACTCCTTAGGGCAGACCAGGAGCCCTTTACTTCTATCTACTTTATTTCTCCCTTTTCAAATATGGAAAGATCAGACTTGATATGCTATATTTCTCTCAAATTTTTAACTGTATCAGAGGATTTTTGGATTTTTAAGAACATCCAACTAACTTCAGTCAACATTTTCATTGTTTGCAAAAGACAACAGAATAAAACAATTTTTGGGAATCCAGCTTTTTTTATTGCTGGATTTTTGCCGAGAGGAATTCTGTTTGTCCCAGCCGGCAAATGGTGGGCATTCCAAGGCAAAAGTGCCCAGCGCCCTTGCTCAGTGCTCAGCGAGTCTCGGCAAACACGGGGACCCCGCCTGCTGCCAAAGCTACATTCTTTTTCTTTGCAGTTAGATCAGATGCTTCAGAGTTGTGATCAGATGTGGCATGGATGATCCAAACAAAAACAAACGCCTTTGAGTTTAAAATTAGAAGTTCTAAAGACTAAATATTTGCACTTAAAAAGGAAAAGAAAGTAACAGACATCTCCGTGGCACACCATTCCTTGAAATTATTCTCAATAAATTATAATCATGCACTTTCCTCTCTCTGTAATTAAACAGTAGATTTCGTTTATTCCAGATGCATTTGCTTCAAGTAAATCAGAATTCCCAACCTTCTTTTTGGTCACTGTGAATTTATTTCAGTTTTGTGGCCTACACATGATCAGGCACATTGGATAGTTTTTAAGTGAATCTTAATGATACTATGGGTTTTTTTTAATTGTGTACTTTGTATTGTATTTATACAGATGAATCTGATTTTAAGTTTTATAATATGTAATGTCTATAAGAGCTTTGACAAATATGCTCCTGTTCCTGCAAGTGACTTACAGGACCTTGGTTGTTGGTGGTGGAGGGCCGTGGGAATTTGCTTTGACGTATTGTCACAGGTAGGTAGAACTGTTGGCTGCTGTTCTGAGGAGCCTACAGTGCTGAGAAAGGTCACAGTGGCTTCATTTATGTCATACCTTCTATTCAGAGAGCCTTGCACAGTTATATGAAAACCCAAAGGAACCTTTTATTTACTAGATTTGCAAATTCCTTGCATTGATGAGCTAGCATAACTCAACAGCCATCTATAAATATTAAAGGCAAGCTTTCTAGTGGTTTGAAATGTTTCCTTACTCTTAAGACAAGATTCTGAATTATTATTAGTGGTTAAATCCATTTAATATATTTTTAAGTAGTGAAAAATTAACCAGGTTTATTTACTTATTATCATTATTTATACAATTTCAAATAATCAATGTGTATGTTCGCTAAGTGAACCTGTGGTTTAACCAAGATTGGTAAATTGACTAGTTGATCGTATGGAATTGCAGATAAATTTTGCAAAATGCCAGTGGGGAAACCGCTGCAGGTATCCTGGGGCAAGTTTAATTTGCTTTTACGTACACTGTGCTTCTTGTGGTCATCCTGGGTATTTAATTGATACAATGGCAAGTTATTCAAGCTCCTTTTAATTTTTTGTTTTGCTTACCATTGGCCATTTTACAATTCAGAAGCATTCCCAGGTTTGTGGGAAAAGGATATGCCAGGTCAGTTTGACCGTTTAACTACACTAAAGGCTCCTCCATAGAATAAGAAGTTGAAACTGATGCTGAAAATTACGTCTTGGAATCATTTGCTCGACTCCCTACTCCTTGCAGAACAATGCAAATGCTTTATATCTATTCACTGGCATTGCTTTTAAAACCGAAGGAGTTGAGGAGGAGAAACGGCTCCCATCATCCAAGTCCTCAAATACTGAAAAGAAAACCGTTCTCCACATATGTGTCTTAAGCTGTGGTGCTTATCTGCTTACCAGAGAGAGGCAGCACACACTCTGTTTTTGTATTGAAGTGACTCTTCTTGGGGACTACTGCTCATTTGCCTTTACTCCAACATCAACTAATTGGATTCATAATGTTTCTAAATATTTTGACCAAAAAAATATGTGTGTATGTCTCTATACATATACTATCTAAACTAATTATATGTATTTACTTTGCAGTACCCAAACCCATCTCTACCTTTGTAAGTAGAGAACACACTAATGATCTCTAATTATATTTCAGAAATAATTTCTCCTTTTAATCTAGGACACATGGACATTCCAAAGAATAAAACTGTCTCATGTCACAATAATCCATTTTCCAAAGACTGAGGTGTATCACATCATTAGGTCATGTTTCTTTTCTCATTTCAGTTTTGGCAGGATCTGAGGGCATGGGCCAAATATGAAGGCTTTTGGCAGCATGAACAATGAGTTTCAGATTGGTGTCTGTGCGCTTGATTCCTCAGAACATTTCAGTCGAAACAAAGTTAATCTCCTCAGTAACAGGATAACACCACCTAGTTTTTCTGGGTTGTGAATAATTGTGTAACCAAATTGATTGATCTGCATAGTAAAATAAACATATTTGGAATTACCCTAGCAACTTGCTACTAGTGTTTGAACTAGAGCCTCAATACTGGAAAGATGTAAGATTTCTTGCTGTACAGACACATTTCCTACACTACCCACCAGATGGCCATGAAAAAAGAAGTAGTGCTGAACGGGAAATTTGGATTAACGTTATTTAATTTGAACATTAAATCTAAATAAGCTCTGGATACCTAGAAACAGCAAGAAGAAATGGGGGGAAAAGTTATGCCATTAGAGGGCACTTTTGTAATCTCAGAGAGAAGACGGTTCTTATAAACTGACTTAACCAAGACTTATGTTTAAGAATGAATTTTCAGATGTTTATTTAAAGTGAGTAATTCTTAAACTAAATGTCTGAGAGAGAATATTTTATGGTAAGGGAAAAAAATCTATAAAATCTTAAAACTACGGTGTAAACAATGTTTATGTAAAGGTTCAATTTTTGATCAGTGAATATAAGTTGTAAAAATATGCACAATGTATCTGCACAGTAGTTTTTTTGATCAGCTATATTCATTGCGTATTTTAAATACACCGTGTTAAAAAAAATTCTGCCTATAGCCTCATCAAATTGAACAAATGATTAATGCTTCCTAATATCCAAGTTTTTCCCCAATAGTAGTTGAATGTTATTAATAGAGAACATCTTGAAAACCATAAACTGACAATATAAATTCTTGCATTTGGGGGCCATGCTAATTTTAAACACTTGTCTGAAAAATATCTGTTTTTTCCATAATTGGCGTGGCAATTAAGATGGTTAAAACTGCTTCAGAAACAAAAAGTGTGACCTGACAGAATTTTAGTTGGGGAAATACGATCTTTTGATAAAACAAAAGATCACGTTGAGTCTGTTCTCTATTGGTGGTCATCTAAATTAAAATGTCTACCTGAGCCAATAAAGTAGGTAAACCAGTAAAATATGTAAGGAAAAGCTTAGTGTCAAGAACTGTGGAGAGTGTGAGATTTTATCCCACTTACAAGCTAGTGAATGCCTGCCACAGTTTCATGGATGCCAGAAGAATGAATGCGACTCCAGGCTTTGCCACTTGGAGCTGTAGCGGTGGGCACAGCACCATCATTTGCTGCACGGGCTCCCCGAGCCCCCACCCCTGCCCAGTGCCCGTCGGATGATGCAGAGAGGCCAGAGGGCACCAGCCCACGCGGGGGGTTTTGCTGCAGGAAGGAGGCTCTGAGTTCAGGGAACCCAGATCTGTTTTTAATGGGTAGCAGTCAGGCCTGCCCTTTGCCCTGGAGCTCTGCCTTCCAAGGCTGTTCCCTCTGCAAACATCCTGGAAAAGATAACGTGGAACAGGCAGCCAGCACTTCTGCTCCCAAGATGGGCAAAAACAAACACAGAGACCCCTGGAGAATTCTCTCCTAACACTTACTCTGCAGAGTCCTATAATTTGAAATGTTTACTAATATTAAATTGCTAAGCAGCTGATGTAGAGAATATAGACTAATCAGATTTACTATATTTTAAGTCACCCATAGTATATAGTTTATAGTTTTTACATCATATGGTATTTACTATGTGACCTTACCTTTCTAAGCCTTGGTTTGATTATTTTTAATATGAGAAAAATATAGCACCTACATCACAGGGTTGTTGCTGGCATTAGATGAGATTTTATTTATATATATATATTTATATAAACACTTATATAAGAGTGCCTGGCTTGCAGCATGCACACCACAAAGTTTAATATTGTTGTTATATCAAAATTCATCTTTTATAATTAGCTAACTTAATAAAGACAGATTTTTTTTCCCCAAAAGCAGCTGAGGATGCTGGGAACATTCCGATGGATCATGCCTAGCGGTGTCTCTGACTCTGGGCTGACCTGCGTGTCCCAGGCAGCCTGAGACACCGGCCGTCGTCCTGCTGAGTTGCACAGCGGCACAGCGGCAGCTGGCAGCTCTGCGGGCAAACACGGGGCCTCGGAGGTGGCCTGCCCACGAAGGTGGCCTGCCCTCGAGTGGGGCTCCGGGCGGAGCTGCCTGACTCCGCACACTCACTCGCCCCCACGGCACGTTTGCTCTGCAATACAATTAAGAAATAACAGTGGGAAATAAAAACCTCTGTAAAAAATCATTGGGCTGTCCTGAGAGATTTAAAAAGGACGCAGGTTTTGGCTCTTCAGTCAAATCCACCTGGATTTGTGTCCTCTCTCTGCCTTCATGACGAAGGTTTGCTCTTACACAGTGGTGGTACCCACTTCACAGGGTCACTGTGAGGACTAACGGGAGGAAGGCAGGGAGTGGAGCATTGTGCCTTGCGCACGGCAGCTAAATCACTGCAGGTATTTTGTATAGAAAGCTGCAGGACACAGGGCAGAAAAAACATTTGGAAAAAAGAAGTAAAATACTTTCTAAGCAAGCTCACGGTGCAAAAACTACTTCTCACGTCCTCATTATAAAAAAGAAAGTTTTATTCCTTTCAAACATATTTTTAGTTGTCCCGATCTATTTTTGATAGCACTCAAAGAAAGATGAAATTAAAGTCCAATGATGTTTTAAGTAGAGGTTTTTAATTATTCATATCTGTAATACTGTCTGTTTAGAAATAAAACCGGCATTCACCTCATCTTGAATAATCACAGATGTTTGCATTTGGCTTTCTCACTATTTCAAGTACTTAAATGCGAAAACACTGTATTTCTGTAATGCTTGAAATCCCTGATGCAGGTAAAGTGAAAAAGGTAAGGGAACACAGTTCCGTACATGGCTCTTCCTGCGAGGAGAACTTGTAGGGAATGATCCGGAAGACACAGCCCTTCCCTGGCACCTGCCATGCCAAACACCTGCGCACCTGAGACACGTAGAAGCCAGTGTCTGGCAACATCCCTACGGCCTTGTGCAGCAGGGTCATCCGTAATCACCTACGGGGTTTTGATGAAAGTCAGTAGCAAATGCCAAAATGCAACTCAGTGAAAATGCCCCACTAGAGGCTAAGACAAAGGCTCTAAACATACGCCTTTCCCAAGATCTGACTTGATCTGCAAGTGGGAGCCAAGCCCACGTCCTAATGTCGTAGGCGTGTGTACGTCAGTGTCGTGTTGAAGAGTCTGGGACTCTGTGACACCCAGACCTCAGCACATAACTCACCTTGTGATTTGGGACGAATTGCTTAACCTATGAGGGAGCTGAACTTTGTAATCTCTAAAAATCTCTGCTGTGTGAAATTCGATCTTGGAATAAGCATAATGCCATGTATGTGTAATCCTTAGTCCAGTTTTAAGGAAGAATAAAAATGACTGTACAGGGATAGTTTTCTGGCTCTCGGGGGGGTCTCTGTGACTTATGTTGAAGGCAGTGGTGCAGGTGGCAGCAGGTGGCAGCAGGTGGCAGCTTGGCTGCTGAGCAGTGGTGCCGGCCAGCCATCGCCAGGGCTCTTACAGCAGCTGGAAGAACTCGCCCTAAGTGACCGTCTAGTAAGCTTTGACACATCGATGTAACACTATCCATTAATGTCCGTGTAGGCTTCCGCCTCGGTGAGGTGAGGTTTTCTCTGAATACCCAGGCAAGTTAAGGCCCCAAGAATCATTTCATTTCAGCATCTCTGTAATGTCGGAAATTCTGGCAAATTCATTCTCAACCTCGTAAAATAGTTTGAAGAAAAAGAATCGGGAAGTTGCCTTCAAGATCATGTGCATGTATGCAAAATATATACGTCCTAAGTTTCCATCAAAACTAAAATAACGTGAACGCTTTAGCGAGTTTTGCCTGCAGGACTAACATAGGCGATCACTTCTGTTGCCCAGGATGGTGCTGCTCCACTGGTGGCTGCTCTGGCTCCTCCTACCCCTCGGCTCCAGGACCCAGAAGTTGCCCACCCGGGACGAGGAGCTTTTCCAGATGCAGATCCAGGACAAGGCATTTTTCCACGATTCATCCGTAATTCCAGATGGGGCTGAAATCAGCAGTTATCTCTTTAGAGATACGCCTAAAAGGTATTCTCCCTGCAGTACTTTCTTTATCAAAAATCTCATAAAGGATGCTTCCAAAAAAGAAAGTAACCTTTTAGACTTAGTTTAGGGAATTTGCAAATCAACCTATGAATGGCATGACTGATTTTCTCTAAGTAAGAAAAAAAAATGGCAATGCAACTTCTAATCATTAAACAGAGCTGTTTGGTTCTTGCTGATGGTGATCTCTCCTTCTGGGAAGAGGAGGCAATCCTTGCATTTCTTACATTTTAGAATGATTATTTTCCTACTTTCAGGACAGTAGGAAATTTCTAAGAAGGCCCCTGTAGGACTAAGATGAAATTAGTTGAATATGTGATTCTTCAAGGGTTTGCATTAAGTTTTATATGAATAATATTTCTTTGACAAATCTGATCAGATCCCGAGGGTTTGAGGGAATCAAACCAGTGATAAAAAACTGGCATTGTTCATTTACCTTTATGCCAACATCAAGAAATTGGGCTCGCATATGTTTCTGAATATTTTGACCTCTAAAAATTATATACCTATCATATAAATAAAATGTTTTACAAACTAATTAAATAAAGTTACTTATTTTGCAGTGCTCAAACCCCAGTCTACACTTGTAGAACACATGGTTGCTCTTTGGATGGTTATATTTAAAACCCGATTTCTCCTTTTAACCTGGGGCACGTTGGCATTCCACAGGATAAAACTGTCTCACACAGCCAATAAGCCATTCTCCAAAGATTGAGGTGTCTCCCATCATTGGGTCATCTCTTCTATTTTGATCAAGAGTGAGGGGAGGTGACGCTCAGAATCCATTCCATTTACTGGCCCAAGGATATCACTGTCTTGTCAGTCTGGACAATGCTCGGGATGAGTTTTCCTACTTTGACTGAAGTGAACTGTTGATGAGGTATCACTTCAGCACTGCCCGAGTGAAATCATTTATATGAATGAATGCAATGGACTGGGAGCCAACTTGTCATGAGTCTTTAAACGACATTCACGAGAGGAAAGGCACAAAATGAAAGGATGATCACACAGAAGGACCTTGCCATCCTAGTCCTTGCTAAGACTCAAGTCTGTGCAAACAGGAAAGGGAATACAAAGCAGTCCTAGTACGTCAAGTTAACCTTTACTGTTAACTGGGTTCTCACTGAGTACATTTTGCTTTTCAAATTATTTTGTCCCTTGAAATTTTTGAGTATGTCACATCAAATCAAAATCTTTCTTTGGAAGTTACTTTCATTTCCCAAATGTACTTGTGTACTGCCTTTTTTGCAGTATTCTTTAAACACAGCATTCCACATTATGTAATCATATCACTTAATCAAATCGTTTATCTCCTTAGTTTTCCACTCCCTGAAAAGTTAAGTAAGTTTTGGTTCTAAAAGTTGTCTTAAAAATTACGCTTTTTTTTTTAGGAGATTACTCTTGCTGCAATGTGAAGAATGATTTAGAGATAGTGAAAGTAGATGTATAGGAAACAGCTGTTCATTAATTCATTCAACAGACGTGTATTGAGGTTGCCCTGCTCTCTTACAGCTATCATTCTAGTTGGGGAAGATGGAAAAAAAAAAAAAAGAAAGATGTGGCATGTCAGGTGGTGGTAAGTGCTTTGATGAAAAATGGAGTGAAAGAGAGCTTCGTGGGCAGGAAGGTGATGTTTTACAGCAGGGGTCAGAGTGGTTCTGTCCCAGGGTGGAGCTGGAGGAGGGGTGAGCGGGCAGGGTCCCTACCTGGAGGGGGAGGGTCTCGAGTGAGACGCGGGGGCAGGAGTCTGCGTGTTCCAAAGGGAGCAGGCGCTGAGCGGAGGGGCAGGAGAAGGGCTTAGATATTTGCTAATAAGACATTGTGAGTTCTCATCCTGCAGGAAACAAGAAGCTCTTGGAGGGTTTTGAGCAAGGGGGTGTGGTGTGTTTGCCTTAGGTTCACTGGGACCCCTCTGCCTGCCTGGAGCGGGGGATGAACTGAGGGCCCCGTGGAAGCAGGAAGCTCAGTCAGGAGGCTGTTGCAGTGCCCAGGCAAGAGGTGATGGTGGCTCGTATCAGGTGGTAACAGGTGAAGCAGGACAAAGAGCTAGATTCTGGGTATATTTTAAAAGTGCAGCCAGAGGTGTGTGCTCGTTCATAGTGTGTTAAGTGGAAGAGGAACAGAGAGTCACCAGTGACCCGCAGTGCTTGTCCTACATGACTGCAAGGGTGGCGTGGTCATCTGCTGAGAAGGGACAGACTGCAAGAGAAGCCGATTTGGGGGAAATCATCTGAAATTTGGATTAGATATCTTCAGTGTGGAATTCCCTTAACATCTAAGTGAAGATGGCAAGAAGATAGCTGTGACTGGAATTTTTAGGCAAGAGTTCAGGCTGAGGTTTTAAATTTGGGGTTTTAAATTTAACCTACCAGAGGTTAAAGCCACTAGCCTGGTGAGGTCACGCAGGGAGAGGGCACAGGTGAATGAGGGATGCACCAAGCACAGGCCCACGGTGCACGCCAGCCAGGAGCTGGAGATTCGGAAGGCCACAGGCTGCCAGCGGGGGAGACTGCAGGCGTGGACGGCGGTGGTGGTCAGTTAGGAGAACGTGTTGGTGTCAGATACAGGCAGAGCAGGGAGAGAAGAGATGCCCAGGAGGTTCAGTCTATAGGAGGCAAAACCTGCTTTTCTTTGCCATGGAATCAGCGAGCAAGTCCGGGCTTGCTAGAACTAAAATCCCCATTTCCTCATTTGCAAGATTATAGGCTTTGAAATATAATTAAGTGAAATCATCTAAGTCACTTGGAGTAAGACTATATAGTATTAATATTTTTATAGATAAGCAATATTTCATGCATTTTAAAAAGTCTTTTGAGAAATCCCAAAGTCTGAGGAGACAGCATAGAGCAGAATATTTTGAATTTTTTAGATTTTAAAAAACCATCAACGTATTAATTCAACAGAAAATCTTGGTGATAGAGAAGTGACAGACAAATGTATCTTTCCACTGACTGACACAGTGGTCTTTACTTTTTAAAAATATTTCTCAGATGGTGATTAGATACTGCTACTCAAAAAGATAGGGAATAGCAAAGGTGTGAGTAAGTCACGAATGTAACAATGTGAATACAATGTTGTTTTGCCAGAGATCAACGTGCGTGTTAGAACTAGGTTGCTGTGAAGATGATGTTTCGAAACAGTTGTGACTCTGTCAGAGTAGCCTCAGTGTAACGTACAAATTTATCACCAAAATTATGGAAAACAGAACACCTGTAGGGCAACAAACCTGGAAATTTCCTTGATTGTGGCTTACTTTGCAACGGCAGGGCCTATGTTAAATAACACCCAGACACTGGTGAGGGTTGATATTTAAGTCAAAATACTTTTGGTTCGGTGTCTGTTGACCATTTCACACAGTGTTTGCAGGTAAGAAACCTGGCTGCAGAACCTTGAGCTGCTGGACCTGCACAATTAGTGCCGTACGTCTCACGTTTTGTGCCAAACAGCAAGTTTCAGTCTCTATGAAATGAAAATAAAATGAAATTTTATGAAAATGAAAACCAAATGATTTTTCCACGATGTCTGGATTGTAAATGTTAGAAAGAATTACCGTGGTCTGAGTGGAGTTTGCTTTCCCACAGGTATTTCTTTGTGGTTGAAGAGGACAACACTCCACTGTCGGTCACGGTGACGCCCTGCGATGCGCCTTTGGAGTGGAAGCTGAGCCTGCAGGAGCTGCCGGAGGAGGCGAGCGGGGAGGGCTCAGGTACAGCAGCACAGATCGGCCCAGACCCCTGAGTGGATGGTTGCAAGGCTTGTGAAACATGCACCTTCTGTTAATAAGGAAAACCAGCACAGGTGCCCAGGTGAAGCTGGAGATTTCGAGGTAGAGATGACATAGTGGGTGATGGGGAGACAGCGTCAGGTGACATTGGTCTTGGTGTAGCAAAAAGTTAAGACAGACAGGCAGGGGGACTGAGGGTTGAGGGGAAGGGGAGGTTTGGACTAGCCTCTGTGGCTGTGGTTTCCAGTCTTGCCTGAACAGTCAGACCACGTCGAGAGCTTTCAGAATTGCTGCTGCCGCCTGGGTCTCGCCCTTAGAGGTGCTGATTCAATTGCCATGGGGTGTGGGCTGGACACTGGGGGTTTTACCCACTCCCCACCCGGTGATACTAATAGGCAGCCAAGGTTAAGACCTCTGACCTCTAGACAGAGAAGAGACACACATGTCAAAGTCTGTGCTGTCACAACCCCAGGGGTGGGAACAGAAGCAGAGAGGCATTTAGCAGAAAAGACAGTCAGTAGGCGGAGTGAGTTACGCTTTTAAAGAAGACGCAGGTGACGGAGAGCCAAGAAACAAGATACGAAGGAAAGGAAAAGAGTCTGTGTGGGGCCCTGGCGCGGGGCTGTCCCGTCAAGGGCGTCGTGGCTGAAGGCGCAGGCTTGGTGACTTAAGAGCCTTGCCCTGCGGAGGATGCTGGCGAGCTCCGGTGCCCACAGCGCAGAGTGAGCATCCGCACGAAGAAAATGGTGGGAGTCCTCTGTGGGCTGATGAGACCGAGCTATAGAAAATGAGTCCTGATGTTAACAGAGCCGTGTGATGATTGTGTTTGGGAGTAGAAACTTCTACACATCTCGCTTTCAATCTGCAGTGACAGGCTGGAAAAGGTTTGTCCCCACCCTGGCCACCCAGTCCTTCACCTGGGCTTAGAAACTTACCTTCACGCTGACGTCAGTGCGATACCTGACACGAACAGTGACAAAGACGGAAAACACTGGTTTGGCTTCCTGGGCACGTCGTCGAGACATTCTTACTGATGCTTTATAATCTGTATTTTAATCAGATTTTCTAGTCTGCCTAACAATAGTGGAATTAGTGAAGTGGATCCCTATCAAAATGCAGACTGATAGCATCCTTTTGGTAAGCAGATTGACAGGACTAACAACTTCTAAAAAGTTGACAATCTTTGACCTAAAATTTCCACAAATTGGATTCTGGGAAAATCCTTACACGTATATAAGAGCACTATTTATAATGGTCAAAAATTGGCTAACAGGATTATTTTTATGATACAATATTAGCTAAGAAAAACAGGATTCAACAACTGGAAGTTTATCTAGGTGCAGATATGCTTGGGAACAAATGGTACTAAGTTACAGAGAAAAATGAGAGAAAATAATATCAATTGCACAGAACATGTGTAAAGGAAAAGACCGGATGGAAACAAAGTATTAATAAAGGACAGTCTCTGGATAATGAATTAATGGATAATTTTTTTATCTTGTTAATTTTCCTCTATTTCTCAGATTTCTGCTAGGAACATGGATTATTTTTATAATGGAAAAAGTAAGGTAAACTCAAACTGCGACTGAAGGCTGGTGAGCACAGTGTGTGCCCTGACCCGTAGCCTGTGCTTCTCTTGTGTCTTCCAGGTGATCCAGAACCTCTGGAGCAGCAGAAGCAGCAGATCATTCCAGAGAAAGGCACCGAGCTGTTCTCCTACAAAGGCAATGACGTTGAGTATTTTGTATCTTCTAGCTCCCCGTCTGGCTTGTATCAGCTAGAGCTCCTTTCCACAGAGAAAGACACACATTTCAAAGTCTATGCCACCACCACACCAGAGTCCGACCAGCCGTACCCCGAATTGCCGTACGACCCGAGGGTGGATGTCACCTCCCTGGGGCGCACCACGGTCACGCTGGCCTGGAAGCCGAGCCCCACGGCGTCTCTGCTGAAACAGCCCATCCAGTACTGCGTGGTCATCAACAAAGAGCACAATTTCAAAAGCCTCTGTGCCGTGGAAGCAAAACTGAGTGCGGACGACGCTTTCATGCTGGCACCAAAACCTGGTCTGGACTTCAGCCCCTTTGACTTTGCCCACTTTGGGTTTCCTTCGGATAGTTCGGGCAAAGAACGCAGCTTCCTGGCAAAGCCGTCTCCGAAACTGGGGCGTCAGATGTACTCGAGGCCCAAGGTGGACATTCAGAAAGTCTGCATAGGAAACAAGAACATCTTCACCGTCTCCGACCTGAAGCCCGACACGCAGCACTACTTTGACGTCTTTGTGGTCAACAGCTACAGCAACACGAGCACTGCGTACGTGGGTGCCTTTGCCAGGACCAAGGAAGAAGCGAAACAGAAGACAGTGGAGCTAAAAGATGGGAAAGTCACAGACGTGTTTGTTAAAAGGAAGGGAGCAAAGTTTCTACGGTTTGCTCCGGTCTCCTCTCACCAAAAAGTCACCTTCTTTGTTCACTCTTGTCTGGACACGGTCCAAATCCAAGTGAGAAGAGATGGGAAGCTCCTTCTGTCTCAGAACGTGGAAGGCATCGGCCAGTTTCAGCTGAGAGGAAAACCTAAAGCCAAGTATCTCATCCGGCTGAAGGGAAACAAGAAAGGAGCATCTGTGTTGAAGATACTGGCCACCACCAGGCCCGGCAAGCAGGCGCTCCCCTCTCTTCCCAAAGACACCCGCATCAAAGCCTTTGACAAGCTCCGCACCTGTTCCTCGGCCACCGTGGCTTGGCTGGGCACTCGGGAAAGGAATAAATTTTGCATCTACAAAAAAGAAGTGGATGAGAGCTACAATGAAGACCAGAAGAAAAGGGAGCAAAACCAATGCCTCGGACCCGACACCAGGAAGAAATCGGAAAAGGTCCTCTGTAAGTATTTCCACAGTCAAAACCTGCAGAAAGCAGTGACCACGGAAACGATTCGAGGTCTTCAGCCCGGCACATTGTACTTGCTGGATGTTTACGTCGTAGGGCATGGCGGGCACTCCGTGAAGTACCAGGGCAAGGTGGTGAAAACCAGGAAGTTCTGTTAGCCACCTTGTTCCAGAGATACATTGCGTGGAACTGCAGGAGGGACATGAGATCCCTTTAAGCATAAACTGACTACTCCCGCAGCTGAGAGAAGTTGTGACGTGTACTTGTGCTCTGGAGGGAAGGACACCAGCACGTGTGCACTGATGTTCGTGGAAGTCGAGTTGGAGGAGGCTCGTTCTGATGTGGTGCCGAGTGTGCGTCTGAGGCCAGCTGGTGCCAAAGAGGCTTCTTGAAAGAACTGCCGTCCCTTGCTTTGACCACTTGCATGAGCTGCTTCTAAATTATTTTATTACCTTAAAGTTTAAAATACGCCATTCCTTGCACACATCCATAAATGCAAAGCATTCGTCTCTGTAGATGCTAGAATATATATAAATTATTTTATAAAGTCTTGTTTTAAATGTCGTTTCTATGATTGTAAACTATTAAATTCTTTTCCTGTTAAAGCACAGATCTAACCTAAGTATTATTATGTGGACAGCCCTTTAGTCAGCTGTATTGCTATTTGTAAATTCTTATTTGTTGAGTAAAATGTTTAAATACTGTATGTATCTCATGTACAAAGTTGACATACATTATATTCATGTACATAAAATTAAAGATATTAGATTATATACTGTTCGTTTTCCCAAGCAGCTACCTTGGTGTGTTCAATTTCTAATCTGTCCCTGAAACTGCACCTTTCTGTAATTTGGCACCAAAATGGACCCTTTTTTAATAGTTAAAAAGGGATGCTGCATCTCTTGAAAGTTCCTTTGGCGTTAGAAACTGTTGTTCAAATCTGCATTGTGACATTGACTAGAAGCCAGCTCTGCTGAGAGCTGGGAGAGTTATGATGGACTCTGTAAAGGAATAGGACAGGCCAACGCTGTGACTATGTAGGTGTTCAACACATCGTCCTCAACCTAAAATGTGTCCCACTTCAGGCATTTATATTCAGTAAAAAATTGAGGTAGTCCAAGTATTTTCCATCTGCTTGAATATTAGCAAAATATTTATTTTAATCTCCAGCTGAAGCCACATAGCAACCACCAGTTAGGACTTCGATTGGTACCAAGAAAGCTACAAAAGCTGCTGTTTTATAAAATTAACAGTCTTCTATTTGTGATGTTGACTTTTCATGGATTTAAAAAAAATAATAATTTAGTGTAAGAAACAATTTAGGCAAGTAATGACAGAATCTATCCGAGACTATAAAAAGAACAATTTTAGGTAGTTTCATTCTCCATAGGTTCTATACATAAATCATGAAGTGTCGTGAGAACATCGGACCAGGATTCAGAAAAGTCTGGAATGTATAATCACTTAAAACAATATGACTTTAAGAAAATCTGTTACCTCTTATCATCTCTTTCCCATCTATAAAAGTAGGTGGCAACAGAGTTGGATAAGATGACATTGTTAGATACCTTCTGTTGTAAGAGGCTATTCCTTCGTAAAACTCTGTGACTAGATTAGACAGTACTGTGACTACAAGTGGGGACGGGTGTAGTCCTATAGCCTCTATACTGTCCCCTGGATGCTGGCGCCGTGTTCCAGGTGGCGAGCGTTCCACAGTGGCATTCCTGTGGGGTACAGAGTCGCAACGGCAAAGGTGGTGTAGTGGTGGTCCTGACAAAACGTGCTCTGTTGCCTCATTCCCCTTAAATAATCCCCGTCGAAGCAGAGCCTCCAGCTCCTCAGTGTGAAGATGTCTAAACAAAGCTGACTCCATCGGTACAAGACAGCAATGACACCTGAAATTAGTTTCTAAAAGATAAACAACAGGTACCCAGTGGTCATGTAACTAACCGACTTAGAAAGGCAGACTGAGGCTGGCCACATCCCAGAGATGTTCTGTCCTAAGTTATGCGTGTGGTGCCTTTGAGGGAGAATCAGCTTTCTCATGGTATTAATACTTGCATATCTGTTATTGCAGAACAAGGCGCTAGATGGGACTCTAGTGAATCAGAGAGTTCCTGCAACTTTGGAAGGTGACAGCCTGAACTCTCAGATACTGCTTAATGCCTGGGATCCAGGCCAGGTCAGTGGAACCAAGCTTTTACTTTTTAGCCAACATTGGTGGTGGTTTCTACATCGTCTGCGTCAATCCAAGAATTCTTTCATGGCCCCAGTGAAATTTGCCTTTTTAAAATTATAGAAAAAATAAAATACACATTGTGAAACTTTTATCACTCATAAGGAAAAGGGAAAAGCTGTTAAAAATGAAGCTCTCTCATTTACTGATGTGTTTAGAGTTTAGGAGCATTCAATTAAACTGAGGACAAAAAAAAGAAAACCTTGTTCTGAACCAACAAAAGAACTAGAAAGGAGCTGTTATAGTATGAAAGTGCCACCTCGTGTACATTACGCGCCAGGACAGCTGCACTGAGGGCAGGGCCTTAAAAGTCCCAAGTATGGGCATATATCACTGGGGAGGGAAGGCTCTTTGAGGACATTTAGTTTACTATCTTTATTTTTCAGGTACAAAAAAGAAATTAAAGACCAGAGAAATAAGAATAAAAATATTCTCTTAGTTGAAACAGCTAAATAACGGCATTGCCCAGCCTCCAAAATCCTGACCAGAATATAAATCACCAATTCTTGATCTAGAAGGTCACTTGTGGATTATTTTTCAAAAAGGAGTAAACTTTTGTGTTACTTAATATTTCAAAGTAATGTATTCTTCAAGACCTTACAGATTTTCCTAAGAATGTGTATTACCCATAACTGACCACTTCAGACTTTTAAGAAAATCTTTTTCGTCTGCCATGACGGTTATGGAAGTATCTATTTATTTAGTTATTTATTTCTCCAGGGTGGCTGTACCATTTTAAATTCTTTTTTTTTAATTTCAGAATATTATGGGGATAGAAATGTTTTGGTTATGGTCATTTTGTTATTTTTAGAGACACAAAGTATTTCTGACCTAAATTTGCATGCACACAGAGACTTGAGGCTGTACAATTATTAGTCAATTGCTTTAATAATTTAAGCCCTGGTTTTTTTAAATCTACAACTATTCAGAATCTAAAAAATTATAGCAGATTATTTTCGTGGTTAAATTACTTCATAATCAATGCCTAGATTGATTTTTTAAACATGTATTGAAGGATTAGTGCTGAAAGCATTTATTTTCATTACTCATAATGTGAAAAATTACAATTGTGGTATCCCAAAGAGCCAAATGAAGAGACTTCAATTTTTAAAAAATTACACAGGTGAACTTCAGAGTTTGGAAAAGGTTAATGATTTTTTTTTTTTTTTTTTTTTTTTGAGACAGAGTCTCCCTCTGTTGCCCAGGCTAGAGTGAGTGCCGTGGCGTCAGCCTAGCTCACAGCAACCTCAGACTCCTGGGCTCAAGCGATCCTCCTGCCTCAGCCTCCTGAGTAGCTGGGACTACAGGCATGCACCACCATGCCCGGCTAATTTTTCTATATATATTTTTAGTTGTCCAGATAATTTCTTTCTATTTTTAGTAGAGACGGGGTCTTGCTCTTGCTCAGGCTGGTCTCAAACTCCTGAACTCGAGTGATCCTCCCGCCTCGGCCTCCCAGAGTGCTAGGATTACAGGCGTGAGCCACCGTGCCCCACTCAGGTTAATGATTCTTAATGGTGTGATTCTCAGTGAAACAAACTATATGCACGCATACACATGCATACACATGCATGCACACGCATGCACACACACAGTTTTGCATACAATTCAAGGGTTCGATGGACCTGAGCCCAGCCCAGCAATCCCTTCCAATACATTACCACTCCCTTCTGGAGGTCATGCAGTTCTACTGTCTCATTTTACAGATGAGAAATTGAGGTTCCATTAAGATTTGAACACAGATTCCTTTACTCCCAGTTTAACATTCAGCTAGGACTTCATTTTGAGCACTTCTTCACTCTAGAAAGCATGCAACAATTCACAGGGAGTCTGCTTTTCTGTGTCTGATCGCTGGTTGGCTGCGGAGAGAAGCAAAACAAAAACTAGCATCTTACATGGACAATAGGTCAGCTGGAGCCTCCCCAGCCACTTGCCTCTCCACTTTGGTACGTGGGACAGAGAGGAATTTGGCCTGGAACTTGCCTTTTGGCTCGCTTCCCCGGACCAAGCAGAGTGGCCACCGCCAGACCTCAGCTGTCCAGCGTTTGTAGGTGCCCAGCGGACCTGGGGACATCGGGCCACACGCACCATCGTGTTTCTCCAGGGGGTTCTGGACAGGAAAACATACAGCAGCTTGCATTTGGACCTTTGTTTAGAAAGTGGGAAGTGGGGAAAAGGAGAGCAGGGAAAGGGGGTGGAGTGTGGAGAGAAATACAGTTTCATGTAATTTCTTGCTCTGAGAGGTCAAGAGAAGTGAGAGATCTGATGCAGCCAGATTTCATGAAGGTTTTGGATTCTGTCCTACACGCAACCTTACACGGAAACACTAGACCTGGGTCGCCCTCCTCCCTGGTAAAATCATATCCCACTGACAGACGTTGGTCATGCATCTGGGTAAGATTTCCTTCGTGTCTCTTTACATTCCTCCTTAAGGCAAACTTAGTAATCAAAGTTTAGAAATACAGTCATTCAGAGTGGCTGCCCGGATCACTCTTATACCTCTTTCAAAGATGTCTTTAAAGATTCTTTCAAAGTGCAAAGGTAATAAAAGGCCGTCGGTCTCCATCACAGAAAAATAGTTGGTTCAGGATTGAAGAGTTCAAGGTCTTCGGCCCAGTTCCCGGTCACACAGCCATTACACAGGTCCTCACAGGGACAGGGCAGATCAGCCGTCCCAGGGTGGAGGGAAGGACACTGAGTCCTAGTGAAAGACCATTAAAAAGAGAAATAAGAGTGAAGTCCCGGCATGTAACTCATCATCCCTTTATGCTGCAGAGCAGAACATTCAGGAAAGTGTAAGGTTTTCCTGAAACTTGCTAGGAATGTAGTCTAGAGACTGTGAGCCAGGGCCACATCAGCCTCTCAGGATGTAGCCGTGCTTGAAGACTCTTCACAATGGGTAATAATTTTTTGAACTGAAAGGTGCAAAACAGAGAGGTCAGAGAAGGTCCGTTCTGGTTATGGGTGGTGAGATCCAGACAGAACACTCTAGAAGAAAATAACCTTCTTACAACTAAGAGATGTGATAAATGTGTTGTTTTGTTTTTGAGTCCAGTATTATCTGAAACTGACAAGTTTTAAGGGACAGTTTAAAAATGTTGCCATCTCTCCCTTCTGTGCATACCTGCCGACATTACTGTCCCACCAAATTGCCATGATTTGGAAATAAGCAAAGATCTAGTTCTCGTTTGTAGTTGCCTTTTGGTATAATCCTTCCAACTTGTGTAAAGAGGGCAGAACAGAATCATATACACAGTTGTTTTAAGGTATACTTGACAATAACCCAAAATGTACAAATTTAATTATAACTCGGACAGAATTTTGCTTCTGAGAAAAATGGTTTATAATAAACAGAAGCAAGTACATTAATCCATAACAGGCACAGAAGTTTGTGCCATCTCAACCCTTCCTATAAAATGAACTCAAGCCTGTGCGACAGGATTAATACATCAGTCACCGTCGCCGGGGCAGGCTGGAATGTTTCCACGGTGCCGGACCAACACGCGGTTGCTAGAAGCATCATGCTACCCTGGAGAACCTAGGCGAGTGAGTGTCTCACAGGCCTCTGATTTGGCTGGCCCAGTCCCTGCCCCTCTGTGGGTCCACATGGCTGAAGTCACCGGATTGTGGCTTAACAGTTCCGTAGCTACGACAACAGGCACCGGCTGCTTTCTGAGCAATGGGGTGAGAGCAACGGTGTGGTCACAGATGGGGCTGAGTGTCCGTGTATCACAGCAGCCACAGGGAGCCTTAGCAATATTCGATGCTTCTGGCTTTCTCTGGGTATAGTAAGAACTTTGAATGAGAGAGACAAACAAGCATATACACATTTTTTAAATAGCCCAATAAAATTCAACCAGTTTTGTTGCGGTAAAATGTCATTTTAAAAACATGTTTTTAAAGAAATAACAGAGACTTTTGGTGGACCATGTTAAAATGGTAGCATGGGACATGTCCTTCCTGTGGAGTGGAGAGCTGTCATGCTTCCTCAGCTACAGAGGCCAAGCCATGCACATGGCACAGGTTCTCCCGGGCTGTGCCTGGGTCATCTTCAGGTATGGAAAAAGAAGACGGAGATACGAAAGCAGGGTAAGAATCACAGCATTTGCGTTGGAATTGCATTTTGTGCAAGTTGCGTTGACTCATGGCAGAGAGCTGTACTTCCAGTGCAGCTGTGTGCTGAGCAAAGCCGACTGCTCTAAGTACTGAACGCCAGCTACTTTGCCAACTCCATGGGCGGCATTCCAGGAGGCCCGAGTTAAAGGGTGCAGATAAATCTCAGTTCTGGAGTTTTTGTTGCCAAAGCATACAGAATACTTATGTTCTGCTGTGGAAATCTTGGAAGAACAGAACTTCTGTTTTTAATATCTCTGGGGAGTTAAAACAGTTCTTAGACGACTTATTACCTTTCATGAAACTCACTCCTACTTTAAAAGCCTCTTGGTGGCTTACCTATATTGAAAAGAGGAAAAGAGTCCTTTTTATTCCACTTTTTCTTCTTTACTGAAGTTAAGCAAGCTAATAAGAGAAAGACTGCAGAAATGGGACGTTTGGCATTTTTTTTTTTTTAAACTTCAGTGGACTTGTGTTTTCTCATTTGTAAAACAAGAAGGGTGATGATCTCTAAGATTCCTTTTGGGAAAAGCAGGGAAACCAACAACCTTTAAGCACATCCTGAGTGCCAGGCATTTGAGATGCAGGTCGTCACTCCTCATAGCAACCGTGAGATGAAGACATCATTGTATTCTCATTGAACAGACGAGGAATCCAAAGAACAAAGAAATTGTATAATGTGCTCAAAAAGTTAATACAAGGTGGAGCTGGAATTTAAACTCAGTTCCATGTGGCTCCAAATGTATGCATCTCTCTGTGTCCACCTGCATGCTTGTGAACTCGAGTGCCAGTTAGTGGACTAGAATTTCGCCAGAATAGAATCCATGATGAGTCCATTCATAAAATAGGAAAGTAAAGTATATTCAGTCTTGGCCTGGGCATTTATAAACAGATTGTCTTTGACATGGATAAATATGGAGTGCTAGAGACAGAAGATAAATATTAGCAATTGACAATGTGTTGCTAAGTTCCTGTTACTGTGTAGAACATTCCCATTGTAAGGGTGTTGTATACTACACCACAGCAACCTTGCTCAGTATTTGTTTATAAATCTTTATTATATAGAATTTGCTGTAATACTTACATATGATATAATGTGTCTGTAATATGTCAATAAACAGTTATTTAATGCTTTTGTGTTTCAGCATGTAAAAAGTTGGTTGTGGTTGTCTTTGTTTTGGTTTCTGTTTTGTCTGTGCACATGTATTTTATATAAATAGAAGATACAAAGTTATTTATAAGAACCACATATAGAATACAATAACCCTGACATATTTGACTTGGGTTTATGCTTTTGTGTTCCAGAAAGAGAATGCATTTTAATATTTCTTTCTCATTCTGCCTTTATCTGGTTTTCTTATAAAGATTAGCCTTGCCTCACAAAATTAATTAAGAAGTATTGGGCCAGGCGCGGTGGCTCACACCTGTAATCCTAGCACTCTGGGAGGCCGAGGCGGGAGGATTGTTTGAGCTCAGGAGTTTGAGACCAGCCTGAGCAAGAGCGAGACCTCATCTCAACTAAAAATAGAAAGAAATCATCTGGACAACTAAAAATATATATAGAAAAAATTAGCCGGGCATGGTGGCACATGCCTATAGTCCCAGCTACTCGGGAGGCTGAGGCAGGAGGATCGCTTGAGCCCAGGAGTTTGAGGTTGCTGTGAGTGAGGCTGACACCACGGCACTCTAGCCCGGGCAGAGTGAGACTCTGTCTCAAAAAAAAAAAAAAATAATAGTTGAGAAGTATTCCTTCTCTTTCTAAAAAAACACAATTTTTATAATATTAAAGAGTTATTGTTTTTTTCAATATTTGATAAAATACAGCTGTGAACTATCTTGTTCTATTATCCTTTAGGGTGTTGTGACTAGTTAGTTACCAATTATATTCTATTTAGGCTTTCTAGTTCTTCTTTTTAACATCCTATTCCCTCAGCCTGTTTTTAAGGCTATAGTAACTAAAATAGCATGGTACTGGCACAAAAATAGAGACATAGACCAATGGAACAGAACAGAGAACCCAGACATAAAACTATCCACACATTGCCATCTTTTGTTTGACAAAGTAGACAGCAATATTCACTGTGTGGAAAAGAATTCCTGTTTCATAACTGGTGCTGGGAAAATTGAGTAGCCACACGTAGAAGATTGAAACAGCATCCATACCTCTCACTACTCACAAAAATTAATTCATGATGGATCACAGACTTAAATCTAAAACATGAAACCATAATAATTCTAGAAGAAAATATTGGAAAAAGTCTTCTAGATATCGGCCTAGGCAAAGAATCTATGAAGAAGACACCAAGGGTAATCACAGCACAAACAAAAATAAATAAATGGGACTAGATTAAATTAAAAAGCTTCTGCACGGCCAAGGAAACAATCAACAGAGCAAACAGAAAACACAGAATGGGAGAAAATATTTGCATGCTATGCATCCAGTAAAGGGCTAATAACCGGAATCTACAAAGAACTCAAGCAAATTAGCAAGAAAACATCAAACAACCCCATTAAAAAGTGGGCAAAAGACATGAACAGAAGCTTTTCAAAAGAAGACAGACTAATGTCCAATAAACATGAAAAAATGCTCAACATCACTAATCATCAGAGAAATAAAATCAAGACCAAAATGACTTATCACTGAACTTCACTTAGAAAGGCTTTTATCAAAAAGTCTCAAAACAACAGATGCTAGTGTGGATGCAAAGAGAAAGGCACACGGATACACTGTTGGTGGGACTGCAAACTAGTGCAGCGTCTATGGAAGATAGTATGGAGATTCCACAAAGAACTAAATGTAGATCTACCATTTGACTTAGCAATCCCACTACTGGGTATTTATCCAAAGGGAAAAAAAGTCATTTTATCAAAAAGACACCTGCACTAGAATGTTTAGTGCAGCACAATTCACAGCTGCAACGATGTGGAATCAACCTGAGTGCCCATCAGTTCATGAGTCGATCAATAGCAGGTAGTACATGTATACCATGGAGTTCTACCCAGCCATAAAAAAAAATGAATTAATACCTTTCGCAACAATGTGGATGGAACTGGAGACCATTCTCCTAAATGAAATGTGCAATTCATGTAATCAAAACATTTGTACCATTGTAATGTTCTAAAATTTAAAAAAAAAAAAGGAATGGGGGTAAAAAGAACTGTCAGAACGTAGTCCCATTTTTCACCAGGCAGGAGACCCTTATCACTGACTCCCAAGTCCTTCCCCTCGGCAGCTTCTAGCATCGGCACTGAATACAACAGAACCCAGACGGTGGGAGCAGGTTGGAGCTACGGGCAAAGCGTAGCCACAGAACGCTCAGGCACAGTCGAGCGCCGAGGCACCACAGACCATGGTGTTACGAAGTGAGCAGCAGCCAAAATTTCGCAAAGCATTCGGGAAGGTAGCAGAGCATTCTAATGCGATCAATACATGTTTAACCCCGTCTATATTGGCTACATGTGAGGCACGCATCTTTACCAAGAAAATAAAAATTAAATTAGCACAGGCTTAAAGTCAGAAGCCCTTAAGTTCAATGCTGGCTCCTCTACCTGTTAACAAAGTTACCTTGGATAAATTGCTTAATTAAGCAAACTGCCCGGATCACACCGCTGACCTGAACTTGGAACACAATTTGGACCCCAACCACAGGCACTTTCCATTTCCCAAAGCTGCTTCCTTGTGCAGAGGGACTGAGCCGTGTCACCCCACATGGTCAGTGGTCCAGCTGCCTGTCCCCAAGAACGCCCAGAGTGGATGCACAGGGCTGCACCTTGCCACGCTCCTTATTAGTGAACGGAAGTGCTTATTTCCTTCCCTCCACAGGATTGATTCTCTTCCGTTTTGCAATGTGCCATAGAACACGCAAGTCATGGGTCAAATGTACCACAACACTCATCTAAAAAAAATGAAAGTATTATAATAATAAAAGCTCAAGTTTATTTTATAATAACAAAGACTGAAAATATTTTCTTTTTTGCTTTGAGTTTGCATCATTTTACTATTTTGAAGTCAATCTCAAAGAGATTGTTTCTTGGTTGACCTTATTGCTTGACACATAGTCTCAATGGGTATATTTAAACTTCTCCTTAGTAAGCTGATTAATAAAATCACGTTTTAGGTAATTTAAGTTTAATTATAACCTTCACACAAGAGGGAGCAGGAAGAGAAAAAGCTATATGCCCTCCTAAAGTGAAAAAAAAAAAAACAAACCTTTTATTCAAAATTGTATAAGGTGAGCTGTACAAAAAAGAAAATAATACGGGAGAACATTCTATTCCTACAGTGAGTCACAGAGTCAAGAGACATTTACTTTCATAAGTGGGGAAAGTATACAATGGCTTATGAGGTCCTGGGCTGGACATCATCTCATTTTCCCAAATCTGTGACTGGCAGTTTTTGCGAAAGATTATTTTCCCATTTAATCGGGGGTCACAAGTATCCGTGCACTCATGGGAACTTAGATGCTGTAGATAAGTTTAGGATCAGCACACTCAACTGAATTAAAGGCTCCATGTTTTCCCTCATGTGTTGTTGTTGATTGCTTGGAAAGCCAATATTTCCAGCCCATTTACTTCAAATTCATTCCACTCCAAGGTGTTATTTTGCATGGCCAGCCCGCCTGGGTTACCCCTGGCACAGCTGTTGATTTCTCTGTAATTAAAATCCTTGCGGAGAGCAGAAAGCTGGTCTTTTACATCATTTTCTCATTAGTCTGGTTTTTCATTCCCAATGGATCATTGTTTAGGCTTGTCACAGGGAAACTTTCATTAGAGTCTTTTGGCTGTGATGCTGTTTTAACACAGCAAATGGAATCTGAAAACCCAAACAAATATCTTTTCATCATTTTGGATGGATAAAAGAAAGATGCTAAACAAAACAATCTTTAAAGGGTGTTATTTCAGCTGTAATTAATATTTGATCTTCAAGTTTAGGTGAAGACGGTATCATGTAAGAGATTCTCTCAAGGGTTAAGTCAAAATTTTAAGGGAGTCAGTTGAGTTTCCTACTAGGTGTAGAATCTAAGTGCCAGAATCTCAAGAATGTGGAGGCCCCTCTGCGTTGCTGACCTCCTTTCGTTGGTTTTGAGTGTTGGCCTTGTTCACAGATCCAAAGATGCAAGTGAATATTGCTGTTTGGAGGCCACTGTAATCCTTTTGATTTTTACTATTTTTGACCTCAGTTATCTCTTCCCAAATTCAACTTACCAAGCCATATTAGAATACCTACTTAGATATACATGTGTATGTCTATAAAATACAAATCTATGTATCCACCTCTAAAGTTTTCCGTCTGGTAGAGGCCCGCGTCTACCCCTGGCTAGATGTGTCGTTGCTGAGTCAGACAGAATAAAGGCAGTCGCTTCCCCTCATAACTCTGCTCGGAACTGGCCTCCATCACCCAGGTATGCAGGGAAGCGGGTACCAGGCTCCCACACACAGCCAGAGGGTACCAAGGAGCCATAAATAAACTCCAGGCTGCCAACAGCAGGATTGAAAGAGGAAATTACATTGAAACTAAACCTGATTTCAGATAAAAGAAAACCTTAGCCTTCAAATTTTTTTCTTTGTGTTGACATTAGCTTTACTCAAATTCCCTCTTACACTGCCTTTGCCTACTTATAAACCAGAATGGAGTCCCTGGAAAACACGGCTCTAACAGCGAGTTGTTGGAAAGCACACCCATTTTGAAACTATAAAAGTTCCGTGACTTCCCTTTGACTGCATCACAAAATAGTCGTGGGGAATTTATCACTCCGATAAAAGAAGAAAAAGTATGTGTTAATAACGGCCTGGGCATCAGCTGCTGGCAAACCCTGCCCTTCAGCTTCGCTGTGCAAACCTTGCACCCCACCGTGGGCTGAGAACGACTGTTTGCAATCGAGGATAAATGCCCCTCTTCGGGGTCTGCTTAATGTTACGACTTGAGCTTCTGTGATTAGTTTCTTGAACACATGCCTGTTCTGAGAAGCGGCGTAATGGTCCTGCTGCTTCAGTCCTACCTTATTAAAAACAGTCCGTGACCCCCTGCGATACGGACAGTGTGCGTGCCTTGAAACGTGGGCTGTAAATCTACAATGTTATGAAAGAGATGGGCTTAAATGATAAGAAATGAACCATATGCCTTGTTAATTCAGAAACGGAATGGAAACAATCTCACCCCTCCACACCTAGTAATGTCTGGTAAATCATAAAACCCAGAGATACAGAATATTATAGATAAACTGGAAAGAACTCTCCCAGCTAAGCAGTCCGACATCCTTACTTTAAGGTTAAAGAGACAGACTCAGAGTGATGCGGCCGGTGGCCCTGGGTCACCAGGCAAGTGGCAGAGGTTGTTTCTAGATTCCTACTCAAAGGCTGTTTTTCAATCTACATTTCCTTTTTCTGGCTTCTCCATTTACTGACACAATTTCAAAATTAGTTAGCAAACTGACTTGATAGTCATAACTACCTTTCGAAAGTTTACTTTCAATTATCAAAACTCTATGCAAAGAGAAACTTCAGATTCAAATGGTAACAGTGAAGGTCAGGAGTAAATCTGTTGACTTCTCTGTGTTACTACCTCTCCATGGTAGGTCTACTTTTAGTTCTTTGAGGAATCTCTCCATGCTATTTTCCATAGAGGTTGTACTAATTTGCAGTCCCACCAACAGTGTATAAGTGTTCCTTTCTCTCTGCATCCACGCCAGCATCTGTTGTTTTGGGACTTTTTGACGAAAGCTATTCTCATTGGGGTTAGGTGGTATCTCATTATGGTTTTGATTTGCATTTCCCTGATGATTAGTGACATTCAGCATTTTTTCATACGTTTATTGGCCATTTGTCTATCTTCTTTTGCAAAGCTTCTGTTCATGTCTTTTGCCCATTTTTAATGGGGTTGTTTGATGTTTTCTTGCTGATTTACTTGAGTTCTTTGTAGATGGTAGTTATTTGATGCTATGTCATGTAGATGCTCCTTTATCGGATGTGTAGCATGCAAATATTTTCTCCCATTCTGTAGGTTGTCTGTTTGCTCTGTTGATTGTTTCTTTGGCTGTGCAGAAGCTCTGTGGGAGAATTTTTTTGGAAACTCCCCTGGCTAATCCTGATTTAATTTTGTCTGTACTTAAAAACAAGAAATGGAAAATGTTAAGTAGGCTATATCATCACAGATCTAAATTCACAACTAGAATATGAGCTTCTACCAAAAGTTATTAAATCAGCCAACTGGCTGAATTTATCACTCTTCTGAGACAGCCAAGTAGCAGGAGTTGAAGGGCAAGTATTTATACAGACACTAAGTACACACACTCCATGTGTGTAAGGTGGTCCATCATGTGGTAATGCTTTGGAATCAAAGAGGTTTCCTGATCTCTGTAGATACTTGCATAAAAATGGAAGCAAATTAAACTTCTAGCAATAATAAAAATGGAGACTCATTCAAAACATAATAATCCAATCCCATGATAATGACCTAACTGGCCACTGTGCTAAACAGCACATACTCACCTGATGGTACCCATACAATCATGTATGCATACAGGAAAAACCCTGGAGGGATTCGAAGAGGCCATCACTAATTGCCAATGATAAGCCCCTGATTCAGAGAAAATATGTTGGAGGAGGTCAGCATGCACGTTTGCTTAAAGATAATTGTGGTGTTCACAAAACTGTTGTGTGGTCTTACCAAATAATCTTCTGAAGTTTAGGAAAAATGCTTCATTATATTACCTAAATTGTTACCTGAATAATTTTACCTAAATTAACATACCTCATGTGGACATGATGTTGAAACGTCATTGGCTGGGTGATTGTGAGCATGTCGCCAAGGAGGTTTCCAGCGTGTGTCTTCCTTGCCAACGAGGTACGGCTGGGAAGGCTGCAAGGAGGGAGCATGGTCAGGGACCAAACCTCTATGTCCCTTTGAATCCTCTAACCCCAGTTACCGCCATGATTGGACGGTAAATATGTTTTATTCATTGTTTGCTTATTTTCAAGATGGATTGAGGCTTTTTCTTGCTGGCAAAGAAAGCTCTGATGGTAGAGGGAAAAAATATTTGATTTTGGGTTTCTTATGTAGGGAAACCTAACCATCACTTCAGTGACAGGGCACATGTTTCACTGGGACTCTTGTTAATGAACTTTGTAAAGTCTTGGCTTTTACTAGCAAAAACTTCATCCTCCACGTTCAGGAAAAGTAGAGCAAATAAACGAAATTCTAAAACTGAAATAAGCAATACTTCGAGAGGTCCTCAACTTTTTCCAGCCTAAGGTATTTCATGAGCTTTAATGATGATGAAATCAAGTGCTTCTAGGATGCATCAGCTCTTACCTTATAATTTATTAATAGTAAGAGGTCACTCCATGTATTCAGGAATTTCACCTTCAATCCCTAATGCAAGCTAATATGACCAAGTCCTGCGATGAATTCATGCGTGTACCCAGTCTTATCTTCAGCAAGTAGGAGCAGCCTCTACAACATCCTGCGGAACACAGCCTGAAGGGTCTGAAACCCAGAGATTTAGTCCTCTGGAAGGAGATTGCCCTTATCACGTGCTGTTTTTTTGTTTTTTTGGAAGACAAAAGGAACTTTTGTTTTTTGGAATCTCCTCTCTGCTCCTTCAGAACACTGTTTGCTGGCTCTGGTTAGGAAAATGAAGCCACAAAAGGAAGCAACAAGCAGGCAATTTGTGCTTTAGCCTTAATAACGTCAATCATAATCCCAAACCAGGAGAAAGAGATGCCAGAATTCCCAGAAAATGGCCTGACTTTGGTGCTGATTATACCACTCTTTAGGTAATCTCTGTGACCAGGCATGTGTCTTGCACTCAGCTAACGTAAGTGTGAATTACCTGCCCCGGGCTGAGGAGACAGAATTAACCTCACTGATCTGTCACTCAGGATTCACTCCTGGAGTTTGGAGTCAAGTTCATCCGAACCAAATGGCTACTATAGAGGGGGAGAAGTTGGACAGAGACACTTAATGAATTCCATTACATAGTTTAACATACTATTTTCATCCCCAAATCTCATATTATTTTCTGGTACTCTGTATACAGAATATTTAAATACTGATTTCAACTTTGATGGTTGTCCTAGGGAGAGAGCAGAAGGAGGTGCAGGGCCCAGCAATCCAAGAAATCAAAGATTCGATTATTAATACTCACCACCCATTACCAATCAGGCACATTTTATTTTATTTTTTTTTTTGAGACAGAGTCTCGCTCTGTTGCCCGGGCTAGAGTGCCATGGCGTCAGCCTAGCTCACAGCAACCTCAAACTCCTGGGCTCAAGCGATCCTCCTGCCTCAGCCTCCCGAGTAGCTAGGACAACAGGCATGCGCCACCATGCCCGGCTAATTTTTTCTATATATATTTTTAGTTGTCCAGATAATTTCTTTCTATTTTTAGTCGAGATGGGGTCTCGCTCTTGCTCAGGCTGGTCTCGAACTCCTGACCTTGAGCAATCCTCCCGCCTCAGCCTCCCAGAGTGCTAGGATGACAGGCGTGAGCCACCGCACCCGGCCCCATTATGTAGTTATTTTTAAAGGTGAGAAAGTTCCTTGAATAAAATTTGCCCTTATTCAGACTTTTTAATGGACCATTCTGACGAATGTGGTCTTCCAATTGGAGCTTCAAGGCAGGAACCCGGCGTTGGATCTACTCCCAGAAGTAGTAGTAACCACTCAGCGGCCGTAAGTTCTTCACTTAACCTTTTAGCTCACCCTTTGTAAGGAGAGGGTAGTAGCTGTGCTTGGAGAATGATGATGCCAAATTAGCTTAGGTTTGTAACTTGCTTTCAAGACAAGTCCCCGTATTAAACACCTTTCTAATTTTTGGTGTTATTTAAAGCAACAATATGCCATTGTTTGTTCACACGTGTGTATGTTCACTTGGTAAAAGAAGACAGAACTTCTTTATAATGTATATAGTAAGGGCTTGGAATGGAGGCAAAATAGCTTAGAAAGTTTGCAAATAAGAGTCAGGAGAAAAGAGCAGGCGTGTGTCTCTCCCCCAGGGCCCATCAGTCTGTCCCTTAAACATCGTCTTTGTTTATTTATTTTTGATGCTGATTGAGGGTCGGGGAATCTGGGATGAGAGGAAAGAGAATCTTCCAGGTCCTATTACTTAAGATATGAGGAGGATGGGAGAAAACATCCTAGAAAATTGAGAAGTGATTTTAATCGAGGCTCTTCCAGGTAAGGTACCAAAGTGACAGCGTAACGTCGCTTTAATAAGCATCTTTCTGCTGATCAAAAATAAAAATTTTCAGATCTGAGATGACCTAAATTTGACTTAGTGGGGGGCGTGGGGATGTGATATTCGTAATAAATTTCTGAGGCTGAAGAAAATAACAGACTACAGTGACACTGATTAAAGTCAAACAGTTTTGAAATGACTTCGAGAAGCACATGTTGCCAACTTTTATCTTTATAAATAATTCATTTACAAGCAAATTAAAATATATTAGAACAAAAAAAATGTATGTTTTTATAAGTCATCGAAAGTCTAGGCCAGGAAAATGGCGTTATAGAATTGGGGGTGGCCGAGGGGGTGGCATTGTCCCTAAGGGTAGCAGGGACTTCTTAAATACTGACAAAGGCCCATGGCATTGTTGAAGAAAGTAGATTATGTCTTTGATTTCTTCTGATAAACGGAAAGTTCGGAATCAGTCGTGAACATGTGGTTTGTGTTGAGTTCACGTCAATGCAATTCGTTCCGGGCCTCCCACCCCCAACTGTCCTCTTCTGTCAACACCAGACAGGGACGGAAAAAGGGAGTCAGGGCGCTGGACTTTTCGGGAGCAGCACTTTGTATGACCTTGCCCGCGCCCTGCAGGGATGCCACAGCCCGGCCTTCATCCTCACCCCTCCTCACGCCGCCCGGGGACCCCGTGCATGAGCAGTCGTTGTAAGTGAGGAGCTGTCACAGGCAATTTTTTGATTCAGAATGCAGATTTTTTTCCCCTAAGAAAACGTCGACAAGCTGTCCAGGCTTTAGTAAGGGTTTCACACCACTTCCTTGACATCAAAATTTGCCTGTGTCTTCACAGATGTTGAGGGCTGCAGGAATACTGGCACGTAGCAATATGAATTTTGGCTAGTTGCTCTAGGTTTAGTTCTCAGTGTGGATGTATCAAATGTACAAGCTTAGAGATGGGATTGAGTGATTGAGAATAGAGATGAGAGACAAATTATAGTGTTCTAACAAGTTTATTAAAAATCCATCAATGTTACATTTATTACATAAGAAATGTACTTCATATTTGGTTTAAATCCACTCTCAAATCTTCATCACCAGATTAGTCCCGCAGGTAGTGCATTTTACAAATTCCAAGAGATTAAAAGGGGGTGATCAGAGTGGAGAAAGAATTACAATAGAACTTGACGCTTGTTTTTCCATAGAGAACTGGATTTTTCAAAGGGATCTTTCTGGTTAAGTATCATTAGAGTTAGGCTTAATATCGGGCCCTATGTTACCAGTTACATTATCATTGCCTGGAAGAGTCAGTATGTCTTTGAAGTGTGAATAGCCCTGTTTATCAGTAGGGCCTGATCAATGGTCTCCAATGTGCTTTACACTCTTTCTTACTGTATCGTCCTCACTACAATCTTCTAGGCAGGTGGTTCTGCGATCATACTTCATGATGGCAGACAAGGTAGAAAGTTGAAATCTACAAAGTAGACAAGTGATTCAACTTAGTTATTAATTTTGTAATATAGAATCTTGGTTAAGGGTACAGATTTAAATGTAGACCATCTTCCTCACCTCTAGCTATGTGATTTTAGACTTCAATTTTCTCTTATGGAAAATGGAAATAATAATAAATCCTACCTCCTTACAAGATCTGTGAGGATTAGAAAAATATATTTTAAAAGCACTTAGCCCTGTCTGGACCATGGGTAACAACCAAATCAGACGCAGCCGTATGTGTCTGTATGTGTGAGAAGCTGTTCTCCATGAAACTACTTATCAGAGAGGCTTATTTGATTCTCTTTTTTTCTCTTTCACTTCCAAGGATGGAAGTGCTGGGAGCAAAGAGACTGGAACAATGTGCAGTAATTATAGACTCAATAACGAAGAATTGACTGAATTTTCTTTTGAAAGACTGAGAAAAGCCGTGGCTTCAAATCACATAATAATTAAATGTCATTGACAACATAAATTCCGTGGGGTAAAGTATGTTCGGAGAACCAGCTCAGTTCCGTATTCCTCATTCAATAAAAGGATTGTATCAGAGCTGGATCAGACATTTGGGCTAACTGGTGTGAATTTAATGACCTATTCCAACGTGTTGGGTTTAGATTATGTTTTTGGAAAGCTGAATGCTGTGTGGTGAATTTTGTCTCCCCCAAATACATATGTTGAAATTCTAACCCCCAGGACCTCAGAACGTGACCTTACTTGGAGATAGGGCTGTTGCACACGTTTCAGTCACGGTCGGGTCACACCGGAGAATGGTGGCCCCCAAGCCAACGTCTCTGGCACCGTGGAGATGAAGGCAGGAGTCAGGAGCCGCAGAAGCCAATGCATGACGAAGACGCCGGAAACCACCAGAAGTGGGAAGACACAGAGGACAGATTCTCCCCACAGCCCCGGGAGGGACCAGCCCGGACCAGCCCTGCCCACCCCTGACGTCGGGCTTCCAGCCTCCCGAACTGTAAGACGGTAAGTACACTGCTGTCGTCTAAGCTCCTCCATTCCTGGAACTTTGTTAGCGTAGACCTAGCCAACCAGTACGATGAATAAAAAGTACAAAATTAAGAAATAAGAACTTCCTGATTCCAGCAACATGCTAGAGTATTAATTTTTAGGATTTGAAGGGACATTAAAGATTTACTGGTCCAGTTCTCTGATTCTGCAGCCGAGGAACTGAGTTACAGAGAAAACTCTGTAGCAGATGTAAGCTAGTAGTTGAACAAGACAGACTCCCGTTTCTGGCCTTCTCTCGGTTGCTGGCCATTACTCGGAGAGAAAGTACTGATAACCAAAGTCAAGAATTGCTACAAATAAAGTGGACGAGACAGACGAGTGTGTCAGGTATTCAGATCAGGCAAAAGTCACCTTTCTGGGATGATCAAGGAGTTCTTACCAGAGGAAGGAGAGAGAAGGAGAGCGTGTGTGTGTATGATTCTGTCTGTGTTTTGTCTTAAGTTTTGGATTTGAAGGACAAGCAAAATCGGTCAGTAGAATGGTGAAAGGAGGATGTTTCCCCTGGAGGAAACAGCGGGGCATGCTTGACGGCAGCATGAACACACTGGGTGCGTTTGAAGAAGACGAGGGGTCAGTTTTGTTGGTGGATGGTATTCGTACGGAGGTTTAGTAGTAAATAAAATTGAAAGAGAGGCAGAGGTTTCCATGGTCCATTTTCTGTTGCCTGTAACAGAATACTTGAAACCAGGTAATTTATAAGGAAAAGAAATTTATTTCTTATCATTGTGGAGGCTGAGGAGTCCCAGGTCAACAGGCGGCCTTAGGTGAGGGCCTTTTTCCTGGTGGGGACCCTCTGCAGGGTCTGGGGGTGGCACAGGGCATGGCGTGGTGTGGGGCTGCATGTGCCAGCGCAGATCTCTCTGCCTCTTCTTATGAAGCCACCAGGCCCATTCCTGTGATCACTCATCAACCCATTAATCCAAGAATGATTAATCCACTCCTGACGTCAGAGCCCTCATGACCCTTCACCCCTTCAAGGCCTCGTCTTCAAATACTGCCACTTCGGGGATTAAGTTTCAGCATGAATTTTGGAGGGGACACACATTCAGAGCACAGCAGAAGCCTTGCTGCCAAGAGTCAACGCGTGGGGAAGGAGGGCCATGCTGTATGACGGTGACATTGGGCTTTGCTGGGGGAGGGACTTTGATTTTGAGCCGGGTTGTCCCGTCTGTCAGGCTCATTACTTTTCTCCCTGGCGGGAGGGACTTGCCAATGGGTAACTGAAGTTTGATTCTAGCAGCATCTGGGAACTACTATGATTTTCTCCCTGCTCTTAATTTCTCAGACCTTGTTGTTGGAGTGAATGCATGTGTGTTTATGTATGTCCCTGCACAGGAGAGAGGTCCTCAAGTGAGGCCCCCAAATATTACACTTTTTTGCAAAAAGGATCAGTCTATGCTAGCTGATTGCAAGCCTTTCTGGGCGTTAGAAGACTGTGGAAACCACAAGAAAGAGAACCACGGTTCTTAAGACCATCTGCGATTTGAAGCAGAACATTTGTACCTTCCACCATTCCCAGGTGAGAGAACTGGCTCTTGAAGAGGATTATGTCTATTTATCCTCGTATGTCTCTCAGGGGGAAATTCTTTTGAAAGTTTTGCATTGTGCAAATACTCATTAATGGCCATTTTAATTACATGTGCATGAAGAATCCTTGCAATATCAAGATACAAATTTTAATTTCAGTGTACTCTCCTTGCAAGCATTTCTTACAAGCCAGGTAGAACATGTGGCAATTTCTGCAAAAGGATCGTGATTTATTTTAAGATACATGTACGTTAAAATATATATAATCACAAAGTGAAACGTTAATGACTTTCTGATACCTTAAGTCACTGTGTGGGGAAAATGACTATTTTTTGAATCAAGGACTAATCAAACTCAAAGTAAAGCAATAATACTTTATATAATAAATAATGCCTGTTCTGCCTTGTCCCTTCCCACCCCAAATTATTAAGGATTTTACAAATTTTAATTTCTTCTAATTCTTTTCAGACTATTATTTGTATTTTTGCTATGGTCTGAATGTTTGGGTCCCCCAAAGATCATACGTTGAAATCCTAATGCCCAAGGTGATAGGATTAGGAGGAGGAGGGGGCCTTTGGGTGGTGATCAGGTCATTAGGACAGAACCCTCATGAATGAGTGGGATTAGTGTCCTTATAAAAGAGGCTGGAGACTCCCACCATTTCTACCCTGTGAGGACCCAGCTTGAAGCTGTTGCCTGTGGCCCAGAGAGCAGCCCTCACCAGACACCAGATCTGCTGGAGCCTGGATCCTGCACATCCAGCCTCCAGAACCGTGAGCAACAAATTTCTGTTGTCTCTAAGCCGTCCAGTTTATGGTATTTTCCTATAGCAGCCTGAGCAGACTACAACAATTTTTTTAGAAGAAAATATGTGGGTCACCTTAAACCACAAAGTTTCATCCTTTATTGCATTTGAACATATGTTAGGTACAGCTCTTAAAGCCATATATTTTTGTAGGCATATTATCTTCATTGCTACTTGTACACTGGTACATTGTGTTTTTAAGGTCTATTTTATTACTCCCTGGAATTATGCACCTCAAGTACTTGCACTGAACTCAAATTAAAATAGTTCACAAATAAATGAGAATAAATTTAGTCCCCAATGTTTATCTCTAAGTTACAGATGTTTTCTTTCCTCATTTTTCTGCCTTAGATGCATTAGATTCCTTTTTAACTTTATAATTGGAGTTAAATAAATAAACATTTCCATGGGGAAAATCATGGATTTTCACCAGCTGCAAACTTCACTGCGTCGTTGGTAAATTTATGTTTATTCTGTCGTAAAACAATAGTGCACAGCCCTGGCCTGAATTCATAGCTAGAATTTAATCCGTTTAATTGGGCAGGTTCAGTCTGAGGTCCTTCTGTCCTTCGTAAACCTGTACTACGGCAGTTTACGATTCTAACAACCCCTCACGAGTGAGTTATGATTTGGTGCTCAAACCGGGAATATCCACAGGATTATTCAGAAAGTAATGCCCCAACTGGGGGCACTTTGCCTTTTTACAATGGGACATTTAATTTTACCGTGCCTAGAAATATTTGTCAGAGAGGCAAAAATGTTTTTTCAAAGACCTTTGGTTCTTGTCTCTAGTTTCCTAAGGTAATTAGTGTAATAATGTTTCAGTTCTTTTGACTGGAAAACAGAGTATCTTAAAACTTTCAGGTGCGTTTTAAAGAGAAGTCAAGGCTATGCATACAGGTTAATGAATCGTGTTTGAGCTTAAGTCTCCAGCTCTCCCTCATCCTCTTTGCCAAATGTTTCTCAGACACAGACTGAGGTCGACTGTGAATCCACAGATTAGGTGCACCCTCATGAAAAGGCTTCACCACCACTGTGCTTGCACTGTTTTCACGGAATGGAAAGGGAGAGGACTGGGTGGGTTGGTGGGTTGGTTCGTTTTTTAGCATCTACTGCTGTCCTCTAACCTAGTACAGTACTTTATTCTCATTGTGACTGTTCTATTCATCTGTGACTACTTCCCACTTTGTTTTTCTATTCCTCTGTTGGTGTGCATTTGTAATTTCAATTACATGAATATTGTGACAACATTCTCCTTGAGCATATGTGACTTCAGGATAAAAATTTAGGAATGTCCAGTTGGCATGTGGATTTATTCAGTTTATTAGAAAAAGGGAGTATCAAAGTGATATTTTAGAATATTAATCTAGCAGTGCTGCCTACAGTGTATTTAAACAAAAAGAAGCTAGAGTAGAGATATACAAATATTGGGATTTAGGGTCTAAACTATGGGTAGTGCCAGTGATATGGGCAGTGGCAAGACAAGAAAGGAATGAATCTAAATCAAAGACGTCTGGTAAACAAGCAGTCAGCATTTCAAGCACAGATGCTGGCAGAACTATTTCTAGGGTAGCAAAATCTAATTAATAATAATTAATCTAATACTGAGATTGTGTCACTAAACGTCTAAAATAAACTTTTGACTCATGAATTCAGTGAAAAAAATATTTAAAGCCAGTTTTTATTTTTGTTTATTTATTTTTATTATCTTACTATGTGTCTTTATTTTTCTTAGAATCAGTGTTAGGATCTTTTGCTTACAATTAAATATATTCCATGGGTCAAAATGGTTCTTTCACACTATATGTTAGGCAGTACTTGGAGCTTTTTGAGGCTTTATATTAAAACTACCTGT